>JACEFZ010018381.1:0-30000 GCA_014155875.1 Cepaea nemoralis
AAGGGGAAAAACTAAAAACAGTGGATGCATACTTATTCTCCACATAATCTTCACAAATTCAAGCAAACATTTTCGCACCGAAAAATTATGATTGCAGTGTTCTTGGATCGCATTCACGGACGGAATTCCTGACACTAGGGACCAAAATAACGTAAGATGTTTATTGTGAAACACCCAAGAAGCTTTAACGGTCGATGCAAACCAAAAGGCGAGGATTGCTTATTAGTGGCGTGATTATCCTGCATGACAACGCGCGGCCCCACACTGCTGCTCGGACAAAGACTTTTCTTGAGCAGAGTAAGTGGGACATTTTCAACCAACACCCCATCTCCCGTCCCCCTTACTTCTTGGCACACATTGATACATTGATTATCACCTCCTCGGCAAGATGAAGGTTTCCCTGGCTACTCAGCATTTCAACAAGGCCGAGGAGCACATGGATGGGAACAACAACTTGCTAAGTACTCTGGCGGCACCGTTCACTGACGAGGGATTACAAAATCTCGTGCCGCGGAAGACACGTTCATGCATTTAGGTGGCGACTAATGTGGAGCAGTAATGCAATGATGTATGCAACTGGCGTATGAATTTAGATGTTATTGTCATTAAAAAAAAAATACTTTTACCAGCCAATCGGGGGTTGATGTTAGACTAGTCCTCTAATTACCCATCTGTATTTTAAAAATCAAAACCTCATGTAACCAAAAAAGCAATCAGCAATGGGATTCGTCTTCATTGTGCTGGGTCAGTTATTTATTAGTCATTAAACTTCGTATATAATTAGTGATGCTCTCCTCCACTTTCTAATAGCCTTTAAATTTGCACAAGGATATAAATGTATATACATTTCCAGCAGATTGGTTCACTGATGATTCTGGCTGTCCTGTTTGGCTGCTTTGCTGTTCAAGGATTCGAATTCGATGAAAATAGTAAACAAATAATCATTCTTTTACATCATTAAGCATGCAAATAAGAGGGGGCGGGGGTATAATTGCAGGCTATGACATCGACTTCATTGCACCGAGTTATATCCAGTAACTCTCTGAAAGCATTGCACTCATGAACGGAGTAGGATAAGGAGACCATGACATTGACAGCACGAAGTAGGTGACTTGAACACTTTAACATTGGCATCACGAAGTAGGCGACATGAACACTTTAACATTGGCAGCACGAAGTAGGTGACGTGAACACTTTAACATTGGCAGCACGAAGTAGGTGACGTGAACACTTTAACATTGACAGCACGAAGTAGGTGACATGAACACTTTAACATTGGCATCACGAAGTAGGCGACGTGAACACTTTAACATTGACAGCACGAAGTAGGTGACGTGAACACTTTAACATTGGCAGCACGAAGTAGGTGACGTGAACACTTTAACATTGGCAGCACGAAGTAGGTGACGTGAACACTTTAACATTGGCAGCACGAAGTAGGTGACGTGAACACTTTAACATTGACAGCACGAAGTAGGTGACGTGAACACTTTAACATTGACAGCACGAAGTAGGCGACATGAACACTTTAACATTGACAGCACGAAGTAGGTGACGTAAACACTTAACATTGGCAGCACGAAGTAGGTGACGTGAACACTTTAACATTGCAGGGCAGCATCTCTACCCACCCTCACTCCCACTCCATATTAAGCGTTAAGTGTGTGTAATTGCAGATTATTATTATTATTATTTATGTATTTAAAAAATATTATTTAAAGAGACACAAAGAGTCAGACAGAGAGAGAGAGAGAGAGAGAGAGAGAGAGAGAGAGAGAGAGAGAGAGAGAGAGAGAGAGAGAGTGAGTGAGTGAGAGAGACATAAAGAGAGTCACAAAGAGACACACAGAGAAAGAGAGAGGGCGATCAAGACAGATACAGTGAGAGACAGAGAGACGTAAAGATAAAGACATACACATACAGAGACATAAAGTGACAGAGAACGAATGGAACATCTTTCAACCTCCACATGATTCGTTACGTTTACAGAAAATCTTTTCTTAGAAGGTTGTCTAGTATATTGATTTGTCATTGAAACAGTGTCTGGTCTATCTATTCTTTAAAATTTTGGTATTGCTTTAAACTCCCTTAACGAGCATCCCTCCTGATTATTTGCACCTATCCGAGAAGGATAGGTGTATGATCTGCTACACTGCAGTAAAGCTAAATTTTGATATCTCCACAATGATTAATTTTAATTGTTCCTCACACGGACAGGAACTCGGCAATATCAAGTCAAGTGTGGGTATTCTGTCTTCAAAATATATCCAACGATTTACAGGAAGACTCGAAAACACCGCATGGCAGAATAACCAAAACTAAATAAAATGTAAATTATGTATGTAATCTAGGGTAGAAGATAGAAAAATAAACGAGGCTATAAACTACTATCACGCATTATGTAAAAAGATATGGGAATGTGGTATATGGCCCAATGATTGTAAGAGAACTATATGCATTGTAACAAGCTACGTGGAGGGTCCCAAATAGCCCTGTCACAATGTTTAAACAATCTTCTATAGCCCTGGCTGGGATAGGTCTTTACTTGCCAACCCTCCTCCGTTCCCCGGACTCACTGTCACTCTTTCTTTCGACCTAGGGACCTAGTCCCTAAGGTGTATTTCTGGCTGACACATAATTAACCCAGTGCTCATTGAAGTAAACTAAAACGTGATTTATTAAATTAATAAAGAACAGCACAGGAAAACATTAAGGCAGATAAAACAGATAGTTCTAAACAGACACAACAAGGATAACGTTCAGGCACAGAGCCTCAGGTAGCTATCTTCACAGACCCAGCTTCATACACTGTCCGATCCGTCCACATACAGCTCACCGCGTGTGCAAGAATCTCCTTCCTTCCAGGTAATTGGTTGTACGTACAACAGCCTTCTGTAGAAGCAAACTTCCAAGTTTCCATGGACCACAGTCTTTAGTAATTAAATGTTCTAGGGAAGTGCCGTGGAATCACCTGGCATAATGTCAGGTAGGAAATACTATCCTGGAAAACAGTTCTGATATAATAATGGGTGTGTCTGAATGATTGGCGGGGTCCAGCCAATAATACAAAAGGACTCAATCCAAGCGTATCGAGATGACTGGTGATGTGTCAGTATAGCTGATGGTCATTCTTTCAAGGTCAGCAGTGGCTCTATCTCGTAGAGATCATATCCTTAGAGCTGGCATGGCCCAAACCTTGCCATGGCATAGTCATAAACATACTTTCTGCGTAGAGCCCTGTCGAGACCTTCAGCTCTGTTCATACCTCCAAAAGAAGGACCCTGGAAAGGACAAACATTTGTGAGAGTCTCCAGCCTAAACCTCTGGTACAGCCTACATGGAGACTCCTAAGGGTCTCAGCACATCAATTGCTATAACAAAATATATACATAATAATACTAATTAAGAGCCCTGATTGAACTTGCCCGACCTGACAAGAGGTCCTGGATTGGCAGCGTCTTTCCTAGACTAGGCCTTCAGCTTGACGAGGTCTTGTCGTTTGACCCTAGGAACCTTTTGCATATAAGACTCACTCTCCACACTCATACCAAGCCTTTATTATTATTGGGCACATTCATGTCCATGCTTCCCTCTCACTTGCAAACCATGCCTTTCTCACAACCAAGATCTTGTGGTGTGGTGTGCCTAGTAATCTGTGTGTTTCTCCCCGTTAACTAATAGTACAGTAGTGGGGTTGTATGGCACGCAGTGTAGTTCCCCATTCCCAGCAAGAATATGAAAGAAGATACTACCTCTTCCGGCTGCTGCTCTTGTCTGAGCTGTCGCCGCAATGTACCGGCAGTGCCTCACCTAACACGTAGATTCAGAGGAATGCAGGTTCTCTCAATAAGATAACGAAGTTTATTTATAATCCCCACATCATCCTATCGACTAAAAGACGAAAGAGATAGCACCGTGGATAGCCTCTTCCGGCTCAAGAAGATAGATCATAGATTGGTGGACCCCATCCCCAAGGAGCCCTTCCCTCCCCCCGGCACACCGTAGCTATCTAATGTGCTTATATTTCAATGAGAGATACTACTAAGTGACGGTAAGCCGTAGGAAGAAAGATAACACTCGTCTATCGGCTGCCAAGAACAAGCGATATCATTTGGTAACTATTTATTCTTCAGATTTGTTCCCTTGCCATGCCAAGATTAAGACGCGTAGCCAGATCGGCTAACGGTCACCCCCTCCCAATATGGCAAGACTGCTGTTTCGCCATATCCTCTCAGTCGTTAAGACAATAGATATTTATAGGCCAAGTTTTGGCTGGACCAAAGAAAACTCAAGTTTACCTTTTCATTCCACCAGTAGGAGACCTTTAAAAATGTCTCAATCTTTAACTTGAACTCTTGACATTCGCCATTGAGTAACGATCAGTAGAAACGGACATGAATTCTCCAGAAGCCGCACCAGTGCGCATTTGGCGCAAGGCGCTCCATCGGGTCTACCCGAAAGAAAAGACCCATATCTACTCGCTCCATGTAAAGATTGTGTTATGAAGGTAACCCCAAAGAACTATCTTTCATGATTGAGCGAACAAGAGAACTGAGAGCTTCCGAAAGCCGTTTCCCCCTGTTTACCCAAAATAAAAGAAGGCATGAGGACATGAGCCATTGGCGTTTCACCACATGCATTCCAATACCAAAAAAGGGCAACCTGAAATTATGCACCAACTATAGAACTGTTGCCCTGATCATTCATGCAAGTAAAATTCTACTAAAAATCATAATGGGAAGACTTCGTAAGAAAATGGAAGCAGAAATTAACGTGGATCAAGCTGGATTTAGACAAGGAAGAGGAACAAGAGATCACATTCTCAATATGCGTTTAATAATAGAGAAGAAATGTAAACCTATTCTCACGTTTTGTGGATTATTCAAAGGCATTTGACTGTGTACAACATCAGAAACGTTGGGAAATCATGAGGGATATGGGCTTTCCACCACATGTAATACAACTCATTAGAATGCTCTATCTAGACCAACAAGCAGCGGTTAGAATAGATGGGGAGACATCAGATTCGTTTGACATCAAGCAAGGAGTCCGTCAGGGATGTTTGCTGTCCGTCTATTTGTTTAACCTGTACGCTGAAAACATAATGAGAAATGTAAGAGATGATATAAATAGGGAGCTATATGATGCCCTAAATATCGGTGGTCTTGACATACCAGAGATTCGGTATGCTGATGATACAGTATTGCTATCCACAACACAGACTGGTATAGAAATCCTAATAGCCTCAACCAATTGAATAGTGAAAATCACAACTTGTATCATAATATTGCAAAAACAAAGATACTGCATACAGATAAAATCACTATGGAGAAAGAAATATATGTTAATGAGGAAACATTTTAGGTGGTTGAAAATTTTGAATATCTTGGGTCATTGATTACCAACAACGGTGACACATTGAAAGAAATTAAACAACGACTTTCAATTGCTCTTCAAAGACTAACACAACTGAATAAATTATGGAATGGGACAGACAGAACTACAAAAATTAGATTTTTAAGAGCATGCATCTTTCCCATTGCAACATACGCCTGTGAGACCTGGACACTTACTAAACAAGCTGAACAGCGCATAAATGCCTTTGAATGTAAATGTTATAGACGAGTTCTAAGAATATCTTGGGTAAAGAAAAGAACAAATGCATTAATACTTCAAGAGCTGAATATTGAAGAAGGTTCTATTAAAGGCGATAAAACAAAGACAATTGAAATATTTTGGTCACTTGAAACGTCACGAAAGTTTGGAGAGAACAATAATGGACGGGTATATGCATGGGAAGAGAGGAAGAGGGAGGCCAAAGAGAATATGGGTGCAAGATGTTGCAGATGATCTCCAGATGGGTGCATCGGACGCGGGACATCTTGCTTATGATCGAGAGGTTTCCGAAAAGTTGTTATGGGAGCGAGGTTCTGCAAAGGCCATGCTACAGAAGGAATGAACAAAGTACTAATGCATCCTGGAGTAGAAGAGGAAAAGATAAATAAGTTCCGATGGTAACTCTACACTCCAGAGTAGAAGAAGAAAGACTACAAACGACTGAAGGAACCTTTACACCACATAATACAAAGGGCAAGTTAAAACAAGACTGTAAGGTCTAGGCAATGCATTATAGTTCATTGTATCACTGAGCGCCGGATACAGGAGCAGGCATAACGGATTGTTACTTGGGAGCTGGGAGTCGTGGTAGAGCAGTGGCTCGTCTGGCTTAACTGCCGGTTCAATAGTAACGTGTTCGAAACTTCAACGAGGAAGGATACTCGTGGTTAAAACTGACCTGGGCTTTCAGATCAACACTACTTAATATGGGTGTGGAATAGAGAGACAAAGCAGCGGCTGCAGCAGGATATAACAATATGAAATGGAAACAAATAGGTATTTTAAACTCCTGCGAGAAAAAACGAACTAAACATCAACAAACGTTGCACATACCTTACAAGGAGATCCACGTGTCGCGAAATACAGGTGAAAAATCCGAAATCAGAAGCACTCAATAAATATAAAAATGAATAATAAAATAAGATAAAATACACACGAACGCATACAATACGACACACAGACGTTTCGATTCTCAGAATCTTTGTCAATGACAACACAGCTAACAACGAGATACAGCAAACGAAAGACCACAATACACTAATACACGATCTATAACTTAGCCATGTGAGGCCGAAAAAGTGACTTGGCCAGATGAATTAAAAATGGGTTGCCAAAAAGGATTTGAGTAGCCAAAAATATGTGAACAGTCTGCTATGAAAATATAGGAAAGTGGGGACAATTAAGTCTAGATAGGGGGGGGGGGGGGGGACAGCATAGTAATGGATAGTGTGAACAATTAGGGAAGATGCCACAGTTATACTGTAGTGTCCACAACCGTATTAATTCCGGCTGGGTGGATGCATCCCAGATTGTTGATTAGTTGGCATTCAATTTTAAGTCTGACACAGCTATTGGAGAAGCAGGGTTTTAATGCGGTGACACATGCATCGTCGGTTCCATTATGGCTGGAGGAATTGAAATGGTTGGGGACAGGTTTGTCAGCGCCCTGATTGATGTCCCTGAGGTGTTCCCTGACACGATCCGCAAGACGTCTGCCCGTTTGGCCAATGTTTTCATGTCACATCGTTTGCAGATGATAACATAAATCAGATTGAGGGATGTGCAAGTGAAAGAATCTTTCAAGGTGAAGGTACCTCGGGGAAATGCAATCTCTGGTGTCTGAACAACGTATGGGCATGTCAGACAGTTCCTACGATGGCATTCGAATGTGCCCAGGGATGAAGTAACCGTGGGGAGGCGACTATGCACAAGGTGGTCTCTGAGGCTCTGGTTACGCCGGAAAATTACCCTGGGGCCATTGGAGAATACCTCACGAGTGGTAGGATCGGATTCCAAGATGGACCAGTGTCTCAGGAAAATGTGCTTGATGGCATAGGCATGTGGGTGGAAGGTGAGGATAAGCTTGGGTTCAATGTTCGGAGGTCGCGTATGCTTGGCGAGGGACATTTCCCGCGAGACCTGGGTTATGCGGCTGAAAGCTGTCGACAAGACGTCCTCTGGGTAGGACCGTCTGCGGAAAAAGTCCAGCATTTCGTGGGCTCTCTCGAGGAAGTCATTATCGTCCTGACAGATACGACGAAGGCGGAGTAGCTGGGAATATGGGATGGAATCTTTGCAGCTTTTGGGGTGGGATGAGCTGTACAGGAGGATACCGTGAGCATCAGTAGGTTTATAGTACACGGAGGACGTCAGGCCTGTAGGGTTTAACTTAATGGTGGTGTCAAGGAAATTGACAGAGGTGGTAGAAATTTCTGTGGTGAATTTGATCTATGGATGGAAGTTATTGACATAATTAATGAAACGGTTCAGTTCCGCCTCTAACATGTCAGTGAGACCTATGCCGTCATCGATGTAGCATCGGTAAAAAGAAGGGAGAAGACCATCATAGCTAAGTTCAATCTGGTGTTCCAGATGTCCCATAAATACACATGCGTAGCTGGGTCCCATTTTAGTGCCCATGGCGACACCGCTGATTTGTTCAAAGTAGTGGCCATTGAACTCAAAGGAATTATTGGTGAGGACCAATTCAGCGAGTCTCACAAGTGTGCGTGTAGGGATGGCTTGATCTGTGCGTTGATCCAGAAAGAACTGTAGCGCCTTGAGGCCATCGGCGTGAGGAATGGAGGTATAGAAGGAACATACATCCATTAGGAATAGTCTGTATGTGTTCCCAGGAGTCAGTTGGAGAGAGTTGAATGAAAGTAACGCATGCGTTGTATCCTTGATGTATGACGGGAGATTATAATAATAATAATAATAATAATAATAAGTCTTTATTTTCAAAGGGTTAAGAATTGGGCACGCAGGCCCGTCTGACATTCTGCTCTTCTTCTCTATTTCCTCTCATACATTCTTTCATTCAACATCACTTATGAAGCAACTTTTGACAACAAAAGAACATTAAAACGCATGAAAAATAATCAATAACAAATGACTCACTGAGGCAGTGTTTAACATGGGCATTATAAATACCTAAGGAGGGTGTAACGTGCCATACATAAGGGAATGTTTTTTGGCTAGTTGTCGTTTGAGATAAGTTACCATTATTGTCTTTTGTGTGTTATTTGTTATGGGGGCATGTAGTCTGTACTAAGGTAGTGTTCAAACAGGTTGCGAATGTATGAATCATGATTGGTGGTGTCTTTGATTTCTTGTGGAAGATTGTTCCACAACTGAGCGGCAGAGTATGCTAAGCTTGTTTTATATAAGTCTATCCTAGGTTTAGGGACATGAAGTATATTTAGTCGTTCGCTATGTCTAGCGTTATATTTAAACAATGGCCAAAGGTAGCTTGGAGCATTTTGAAATAGGATTTTGTGAATTAGTTTGGTCTTATTAAAAAGCAGGCGCTTGTGGAGTGGCAGTAACCGGAGACGTTTATATAGGTTAGAATTGTCGGTAAGCTTTTCACCATTAATTAAACGCACTGCCCTTTTCTGGAGTGAATATAGGCGTTTTGTTATTGATTTGGAGCATCCATCCCAGACTGTGGAGCAGTAATCAATATGTGTTTTATATGAGAAGTATAGAGTATCTTTCTTGTATTTTCGTCAAGGAAATTTTTAATTTTGGCAAGTTGGTATACTTTTTTGGCTATTTGTTTAACTAGAGCATGAACATGTGAGTTAAAAGTTAGATTTTAATCTATGATAACACCCAGTGTCTTGTGCTCGGTGACACTTTCTACAGGCGTGCTGCCAATGTGCAGCTGAAGAGTTCTCTGCGAGTTTAGAGTGTGAAGTCTTTGCCTGGTTCCTATTAACATAGACTTTGTTTTAGTAATGTTAATTTGCATGCGGTTTGCATGACTCCAGTTAACTACACTATTTATTTCCTGTTGCAAGGATAATTCTAGCACATTACGATCAACAGCGTTCGTATATACTGTGCAGTCATCAGCTAATAGATCGCAGGACGACGACAGATTTAATGGAAGATCATTTATATAAATGGCAAATAATAGAGGGCCAAGAATAGACCCTTGAGGTACTCCAATATTAATGGTAATGGCTTGAGATAAAACATTATTGTGTGATACTACTTGCTTTCTGTCTAATAAGAATGATTTTATTAATGTCACTATATTAAAACTTACTTTCATTGTTTCTAGTTTTTTAATTAGAATAGTATGATCTATCATATCGAATGCTTTCCTAAAGTCTATAAACACCGCTCCACATAGAGTATTGTTGTTAATATTTTGATGCCAGTTTTCTATCATGTTTGTTAGTGCCGTATGGCAAGAATATTTTGGCCGAAATCCTGACTGACTGTCAACTATCAGTTTATGGCGAACTAAGTGATCTAGTGTTGTTTTGTGGATGTGCTATTCTAGCGGTTTGGATAATGAGGATAATATGGAAATTGGTCTATAATTACTCATGAGACGATCGTCTAGAGGACCAGCTTTTAAATGAGGATACACTTTAGCGATTTTAAAGGCTGATGGGAAGTGAACTCTGGTTATACATTGATTATATATAAAAGTTAGTGACTCGCAGATCGCCGGTGCAGCATGGCGAAGGATCCGACTACTAATTCCATCTAGTCCTGATGAGTTATTGTTTTTTAGATTACGGAGATGAGTAAATACTTCAGTTGTCGTCATTAGCGGTATGTTGGAGGAAATGTGTCCATAGCATTTGTTCTCACAGAATGATGATAATAAAGATATGTCATGAGGCGCATCTGGTATTGCAGCCTTCAGTTGGTTTATGTCGGACTGAAAGTATCTACTGAATTGATCACATGTAACCTGATTTGATGGTAATGATTGTGATGATTTGTGTTTGTTTGTCAAGGTATTATTTGCTTTCCATATATCTTTAGTGTTGGTTTTATCTATTACTATGTTCTTAAAATAGTTTTTCTTTTCCTTCCGAATAACATATTGAACTTTGTTTCTCAGACTACGGTACATAGTTAGATCTCTATTTTTGTGAGCCCTGTCGCGATCTCTCATAAGTTCAACTACCTCCTGTGTGATCCACGGGGGCTTTATGTGATGTTTAACACGAACTTCCTTAAATGGAACATGTTTATCAAATATACTTAGAAAGGTCTTTAGCCAGTGGTCCAGAGCATCGTCTGGGTCAGGAAGCTGGTAAACATAATCTAGAGATGAGTTGACCAAATCTTGTAAGAAGACGTCTCGATTGAAATGTTTGTAATTTCTATATTTTATGCTTATATGTTTGTGTTTGGGAGTTTTGGTGCCCCTTCTCGACCACGTGCAACATACTGGATAGTGATCGCTCATTGCATTGATAGGTACACTACATTATGTGATGTTATCAGCACACTTAGTATAAATATGATCTATAAGTGTTGCAGATGATTTAATGATTCTAGTGGCTTGTTTGACTAACTGTTGGAAATTATATGACTCTATTATGTTTTCCCATGTTTTGTTTGATTTGTTAGCGTCTATGTTGAAGTCACCTAGCAATATTATTTCCCTAGCATTACTAAAGACTACATCCATCATAGTGGTGAATTTTTCATACCAGATATTTCCTGCACTGGGGTTTCGATAAAGATAGCCAACTACTAGCGGTATGCAATTTTGAAGTTTAACCTCTATCCATACACACTCAATCTCACAGGTTTCAAAGTCTAGCCTGCGGTGGGCGTTAAGCGAGTTGGAAATATAAACTGCAATACCCGTCTCTTGTTTCTGATAGGGATCTCTTCTAATGGGTTTAAAACCTCTGATAGCGATGTCATCATCTGAGATGTTGCCATTTAATCGACTTTCGCTAACGCCAAACATGTGAAAATTTTGATTAAGTATAAGTGATAGTTCGGGCAGCTTCCCGAATAGATGGCATATGTTTACATGCCCGATTCTGAGCCCATTATTCCTGAGCCAGTGTTCGTACTTATTAGACATTTCAACAATGCGTAATCACAAGTTTAAAAGCAAAACACACACACACAAAGTGAATACAACTTACGTCCCTTATTACAAAACACACTCTAAAGTACAGAGAAACAGTAATATCTCTATAAATATATAAAAATACGTACACAGATCCGTAAGGAAGAGCAGTGAAGACCCCCTCACTCACCGTGATAAACACAGTTAGAGTTATTATAAAAGCTATACATCTAAGTACTATCAATTAATATAAAGTCAAAACCAGTCAATGTTTGTAATAACTTATAACCTAATACGTTACTAGATCAAGTTATAACCAAATATGCAGATAAACGTTTAAGGAGAGGCTCTTTCTTGTACCGAGATCCGGTGTAGCTTTGTGCTAAGTTGCTAGTAAATACCAGGTTGTGTTGGTTGTTGGTATAGCGACATTATAAGTGCTTGACGAAGTGTAGCTGGGCTATACCGTGTGAGGTGCAACCATTCTGGATTACAATTAAATGGGTACTGATGATGTCTCATGGGTATGTAATGACTACCCCTCTGGTTGGTGGCTAACAGGAGGTTGTGCTGGCACGTCGTTGTTGCTGAGAGTCGGATCCTTTCTGGGGAGAATAGGAATCATTACTTCGTAATTATTACCCTCCTGTGTGAAAGACGACGCATTTAACGGACTTGGTGTTGTGGTAGTGTCCCGTCTGGCTTGGATTTCAGGTGCAGTGGTTATGAGTGGTCTGCACACTTCTGTCCTATTGGTACTTGATGTAACGGGAGTATGTCGTTTGGCTTGAGTTTCAGGAGTAGCTAAAAGTGTCCGGCGCGATCCCGTATTGGATGTATGGTATGTCCGTTCTGGATATTTTAAATTCTTGGCGAGAAAACTGGTGCCCAATGTAGATAAATGTATTTGATCCTTGTAAAGACTCTTTTTTGGTGCACCAGCCTGTGAAGTGAATGATGATGTATTGTTGATGAATTGTATCTTGTTTTGAGTACAGAACTTCTGCAACATGTTGTTATTTATGTCAGCTAGACGGCGCTGGTGTCCATAACTCGGTGATATGATGGAGGAGAAGAAAATGGATGAGTTAGGAAAAGTGTGACGTAATCCGTTCAAGAGTGCCAGCAGTTGAGACCCTGTGATTTGTTGGTTGTTCATGGTGTCGGTGATGCCAATATGTACGCTTGCCCTTCTGACGCTATGATTTACAGCCAACCTGCTAATCTTGTCTGTTAGCCGGTCTACACCAGCCCCAGGCAGTGGGATTATTAAAACAATGTCTTTGTCTGATGTGGCCATCCTGTCGCTGTATAAACCTTTCATTAAGGAATCGCCTAGTATAATATGTGTACAGTCAGGTCGTGCTGTCTGTACATGTTGGTTGTCAGCACGTCTCGACCGTTGTTTCATCCATTTCCGATTATCAGCAGTCTTTATGTCTCCATGTGGTTCTTCCCGATGTATCTTGTTGGCTTGTCTTGCCCGTTTGCAGCATGTTAAAGCACTGTAAGTTTTCTGGTGACTTTTCTTGAAGTACTTCAAACCTATTGCATTATTTTGACGTCAATGGGGTAGACTGCTTGTTGTTGTTTATCTTCGTCTGCACATTGAGGTGTTTGTTGTCTTTTATCTTCCTCTGCGCGTTGAGTTGTTTTCATAGTGATTATCTGTTCTGGGTGGGATTGAGCTTCCCCAAGATTTCCCAAGGATGAAGCGGTTGCTTGAGAATTACATGCTTCTTCGGTTTGGTTTGTAGAGGACGCATTCTGTAAGATTTGAACTGTATTTCTCAGCAGCAAATTTTCGTCTCGCAGGAGTGCAACTTCTGTCTTGAGAGCATTGTAATCACTGCTTATCTTGTTGTTTGCTTAAATGTTGGTTGAAACAGTGGCAATGAGCGCCTTTAGTGATTGTTCTAGTTCCTCAATGTGCTGTTTACAGTCGCACGAATGTCCATTGATAGTTAAGATGCTATTGTTATCTGAGGCAGGTACTTCTTCAACAATGTCAACATTGGGTTCTATGTTGTTTTGGATACGCTCCATTGGGTATTCAATAGCCAAGAGCGCTGGCGGGTTGGCAGGCCTCGTGTTGATGTTGTCATGTACACTCATCGTATGAGTAGATTCGGTGAATGTCTGTGTCGAGTTTTCAAGTTCAACAAAATCTACTTTTAGCCAGGAATTAATGTTTTCATTACTGCTCTGTGTCATGAGTTTATTTTTACTGCGGTACAAATGTATCGTAATCACTGGCGTCGTAATCAGATCCTCAACGTGGGCCCCGTGCTTATCTTGCCTGTGTTCAATTAGTTCAAGCCTGTAGTAGTTGAGTAGGCAAGTTCGGAATGCCTCATAATAGAGTGTGTTGTTGACGGAAACAGTAACACACTGTCCTGAGTTGGTGTGTTTGACGACTAGGCCGTTGGGATTTATGCACTTGGATAGCTTATTCTTCACGGCCCTCTCTTTGTTTAGTGTGTAAGTTTTATTGACAGCCGATCGTAAACCTGAGCGAGTTCTTTCACCATTCACTTCCAATACGGAGCACTCTCCTTCCCCTGACATTATTGCATAATATTACGACTAATTAAACTTGAAGAACGCAGCAATCGCATTGTTATCTAGCCACGCCGCGGGCAATTTGAGGTCCCGTGGTTGTATCTGACACGCCTCGTGCACTTGATTGGTTAAAATTTAATAGTGTTCAACTATCACTCGAAATGAATATTAGATATAACCCACATTTTTGCGATAATAAACACTTGTATTAATCTAAAAACTATTTCACCACATCCTCAGAATCACAACGAGCACATTGATATAAAAATCCATGATAGGTGATTCAGCTTGCAGTAATAATAATCCGAGAAGTAAGAGATACAAAAACACGTCTTCACTCTCCGGACCAAGGAGGAGAAGGGATTCGCAACTAGAGGTTGGAAAATCCTTTCAAGAAACGCTGAAATCAGTTCAGTCGGGCATGAGCAGGCGGAAACTATCGGACGTCCAGGATTTTTGAGTTTATGTATTTTGGGCAGCATGTAGAGGGTGGGTTTGCCCAAGTCCGAGTCATGGATGTGAAGTGAAGTTGCACTGGGTGGTAAGGCATCCTCACGTATGAGCTGTTTGATGGTATTTTGAATCTTCCGGTTATAGGAGAGAGTGGGATCTTCGGTGCAGGGTGCATAATTATCAGGTTTATTGAGTTGAGACATGACTTCCTCGACATATAGATCTTTTTGCCAAACAACCACTGCACACCCTTTATCCGCCGGTTTGATTACTATGTCCTGTCTGCGCTGTAGTTGAGACAGGGTACGCCATTCGGGAGGGGATAGGTTGGAGCGTTTCAAGCGAGGGAAAGAAAGTTGCTTGATCTCATGGAGTGTGTTAGCTATGTAGAGGTCAAGCGCGTTGGAAAGCTCCGGAGGGTGGGGTCCATGTGGAACGGGATTTGGTTGAAGATGGAAAAATATCAGGAAGCTGTGGGGTGGGACTGAGGACAGGCTTGTCTCTGTGGTGGTACTTGAGGCGGAGTCGTCTGTGGAAGTTGGAGACGTCTTCCAAAATGGCGCGACTGTCCATACGGGGGCGTAGAGGGACAAAACTGAGACCTTTCCCTAACACAGCATGTTCTTCAGGAGACAGTGGTAGGTCAGGCGGTATGCATACCACATACCCAGCCGGAATTAATACGGTTGTGGACGCTACAGTATAACTGTGGCATCTTCCCCAATTGTTCACACTATCTAATACTATGCTGCCCCCCCCCCATATCTAGACTTAATTGTCCCCACTTTCCTATATTTTCATAGCAGACTGTTCACATATTTTTGGCTACTCAAATCCTTTTTGGCAACCCATTTTTAATTCATCTGGCCAAGTCACCTTTCCGGCCTCACATGGCTAAGTTATAGATCGTGTGCTAGTGTATTGTGGTCTTTCGTTTGCTGTATCTCGTTGTTAGCTGTGTTGTCATTGACAAAGATTCTGAGAATCGAAACGTCTGTGTGTCGTATTGTATGCGTTCGTGTGTATTTTATCTTATTTTATTATTCATTTTTATATTTATTGAGTGCTTCTGATTTCGGATTTTTCACCTGTATTTCGCGACACGTGGATCTCCTTGTAAGGTATGTGCACCGTTTGTTGATGTTTAGTTCGGTTTTTTTCGCAGGAGTTTAAAATACCTATTTGTTTGCATTTCATATTAATATGGGTGCCAAAATTGTTCTAGGAAGCAAAGTCTTCTGGTGCGATATTGACTTTACAACCATCCAGTAGTGACTGGCCTATACAAATATGGGGCTAGCACCATTTACCCACTATACTGAGAAAGTTGAAGACAGGCACTTGTCGTGCAGATTGGCATGCTTCTATAAACAAGACCAACGATAGGGAACATTTGTTTAATCCTTTCCCCAGGACATGCTGGTGTGGTGGGAAACGAGCAGTCGGATAGAGTGGCTAGGTGTGCACCGCTAAGTAGGGTATTGGTGCACGATAAGGTAGATGTGGTTAGAAACCATTGGGATCATGTGTATAGAGTGGGCAAACAGAGCAATCATCATAGTCTAGAGAGAATGGTGCGGTAGTGAGTGTCCAAGGGGGGCCGACGACACTCACAACATAGAGGAAAGGCCAGACAGACACACATTCAGAGTACAACAGGTACCATAGGTATTGGGACTCTTCGCTGGTTGTTGAAGATGAGCCAGATTTTTATTATGTCAGTTCTTCACTCATCTCAACTCAACCCAACCCACTATATGAAAACATCGAATTATAAGTTTGCGACCCATTTGTAGGCAATGAGAATATATGTGGGGCATTAATTTTGTATCAAAGAAAGAGATGACACCTAAATGCTAGACACCAATGTAAGGGCAATTGCGTAACCAAGTTCGTATTTTTAAATACCTAGGAGCAATTGTAAATTCAGATTGAAGATGCACGACAGAGATTAGGAGCAGAATAGGACAGGCACAAGCTGTAGTCCAGATAATGAAACGTGTCTTGTCACCCTCACATAATGTAAGAAAGAGAATGCTGAAATGTTCCATAGAGTCGGTGCTGCTGCATGACAGCGAATCATGGAATGTTAATGAACACACCAAGGAAGGCTTGGAAGAAACGGGGTGTGGTTCCTGAGATGAATGTCGCGAATACCTTGGACTGCCAGCGTAACTAATAACAGTTGCCTGGACAAACTGTATTCGTTGGCCATGTAATGAGAAAAGAGACATTGATGAATATCAATCATGACGACTGGGAAGATTGGTGTGTAAAGAGGCAGAACAAGAAAAATGCTGATCAATGGACTGAAACGGTTATTTCGAGACCATCTAGGAATATTTTAAAAAGATATGAACGACTACGGCAGACGGCAAGACACGTGATAATGATCGTTTTCCGAGAAACTCCTGAAGTGTAATATTCCCTGAGTAAGATTTATATTCATATACATCACATGTATACTTGTGCTAATGATGTACACACATTTCTATACTCAGTTGAAGGTTGCATAGCATGGGAACAGAAAACGTCACTCTTTCTATTACTCACCGATCCAAGAGGACATGGTTGCAATGTTCACACATGTTTGATCGGCGGTGTAGAATTCTACAAGATAAGTAAGTGCAACCAAATAAATGACTCGTTTACTTGCCTGGAGCGATATTTGGTAAACCGTATAAATAAATAATAACTTGTCCCCAGGCAGATTCCTGCTCATGCCCTGTGATGTGAGAGGGTCATCATATTATGTAGCCCTAAATTCACGGAGGGATGTATGGTCAATCTTACCCTCACCTTGGCAGGCGACGATTCCGGACGTCGAACACACGTAAGACCATGAAAAAGGCATTATCAGCACACACAGTTAAGCACAATTGTTGAGAACATGCATCATTCGTGTGGCCAGATATTGAAGTTAAGTCATGAACCTGTTCGCAATCACTACACATCAGAATCGTACCTCAACTGGTACAGACTCTTAGAATATCGTTGATCGAAAACAAAAACAAAAAACAAAATCAAAAACATACTGACATTCTACGAGTCCTGAGCGACGAAGAAATCTGGCTTGTAAACGGTATCATATCCGGGAAATTAAAAGCACTGTGTCCATACTACATGTATCCGTGGCTGGGAAACTAAAATACTGTGACCATACTACATGTAGCAGTGGGTGGGAAACTAAAATACTGTGGTCATACTACATGTAGCCATGGCTGGGAAACTATAATACTGTGACCATACTACATGTAGCCGTGGCTGGGAAACTATAATACTGTGACCATACTACATGTAGCCGTGGCTGGGAAACTATAATACTGTGGTCATACTACATGTAGCCGTCCCTGGGGAAACTAAAATACTGTGGTCATACAACATGTAGCCGTGGCTGGGAAACTATAATACTGTGACCATACTACATGTAGCCGTGGCTGGGAAACTATAATACTGTGGTCATACTACATGTAGCCGTCCCTGGGGAAACTAAAATACTGTGGTCATACTACATGTAGCCGTGGCTGGGAAACTATAATACTGTGACCATACTACATGTAGCCGTGGCTGGGAAACTATAATACTGTGGTTATACTACATGTAGCCGTCCCTGGGGAAACTAAAATACTGTGGTCATACTACATGTAGCCGTGGCTGGGAAACTATAATACTGTGGTCATACAACATGTAGCCGTGGCTGGGAAACTATAATACTGTGTCCATACTACATGTAGCCGTGGCTGGGAAACTATAATACTGTGGTCATACTACATGTAGCCGTCCCTGGGGAAACTGACATACTGTGGGCATACAACATGTAGCCGTGGCTGGGAAACTATAATACTGTGGTCATACTACATGTAGCCGTGGCTGGTAAACTAAACTACTGTAGCCATACTACATGTAGCCGTGGCTGGGAAACTATAATACTGTGGGCATACTACATGTAGCCGTGGCTGGGAAACTAAAATACTGTGGTCATACTACATGTAGCTATGACTGGGAAACTAAAATACTGTGGTCATATTACATGTAGCCGTGGCTGGGAAACTATAATACTGTGGTCATACTACATGTAGCCGTGGATGGGAAACTAAAATACTGTAGCCATACTACATGTAGCTATGACTGGGAAACTAAAATACTGTGGTCATACTACATGTAGCTATGACTGGGAAACTAAAATACTGTGGTCATATTACACTGTAGCCGTGGCTGGGAAAGATCAGTGATGGAAAGCATGGTTCCTGGAAGAGGAGGCATCGTAGACCATTACGAAAATGGACACACGGCGACACCTTAGACATGAGGGTGTATGAGGCGAGGGACATGGCCAGAGATCGAGAAATGGACACAATGCGACACCTTAGCCAGGAGGGTACAAGGGGCAGGAGACATAGTCAGGGAAATCTGTATCTGCGGGCCGTGATTAGCGCGACATTTTCCATAAAACCTGCAATCCGATTGACATAACCTGACTTAGGTGGGCTATATCGGTTGTAGTGTTGTATAGGCGGCATGGCCCACTAGCTAATTCAACTGGGCCATAGTAATAAGACTGAGTTCAGATGTGCCCAGTAGGTAGACATGTTAATTTTGTTAACACGGTGTCTTCATCTTGGCTGCCTACAAGATATTGTTGTTGATGAGTTAATCAAACAGTCTATCTCCAACTTTCACATTCCTCCATCCACCAAGAGTCACAGAGTGAGGCATGCCTATACATCGAACACAACTCGGAATAGTTTCGAGTTCTCTATTATACTGACACCGTTACAATAATTATGTGTTCACTTTCCAGTAAAACAATTATATCACACTATAAATCATTACTAAACTATTGTAGACACTATTAACACAATAACTGGCGGCAGGGAAAATACTGCCGTAACAATTTTTAGTTTTCTGAAGGGTCCAACTCGGACCTCGGTCATATCCTGAATGACACTTCGATGAGACTCTCGTCTTCTCGTCAGCGAACCACTTCCTTTCCCCCTGTGAAGAGTGAATCTATGAACTGAAGCAACTTCCAAGTACGCACCCTTAAACTGGGTCTTGGCAATGATTATGATAGATCTGTGTCGTTATACCTGTTTCCTAACTATGCTAAGCTGTCTTCATAATGTCTTCAGGGTGTGCACAAAACGGCAGTCCAGTGGTGTAGCTAATGACATAAAGACGTGACAATGCAAAACAGCTTGAAAACTAGTTCTTGAAACAAGAAACATGAAATACATTACACATAGTATTACATGTCTAATGTATGAATAAAACACGTATATGCATGTAAAGACTCTGTGACAAAGCGTTAGTTCACTTATCTCATACCTCCAGTGTTGTACCATACTTGAGCGACATTTCTCTTGTCACACAGGAATGCAAACAGGTGTTTTATATACTGTATCTGTAACTGCTATCTTTTGCATTGAACAGCATTCAATGTCCCACACAACGATAGCATTTTCTGTATGTTATATTTAGACAAAATGTGTGTGTGTATTCAGTACCATAATGACTATTAATGACCAGTCGCTTTGTATTGCACTTTTGTCACGCCTTCAGTCCAAGTCTCCTGGTGTCACAATAGTTTTCAGTTTTAATTCAACGAACCGCACATTTCCCATGCTTCTCGAAAAATGCATGCATAACACAAGCTACCTATACACCATTCTCCTTGTGCAGGAGACGTTGTGCCAACCATCCAAAAGATTCTCAAATTGCCAGTACATATGTCAAGACTACCTTACACACGCATATCTAACTTTAAAATAAATACATTATTTAGAGATGTGCCAATGTTCTTCACTGGCTCCGTGGCGATGTGCAGACGGAGGCAGTGCGTAATCTCGCATACCACGTTCGAAAAACTTCTGCGGACAATTTGGCAGCATACAAACCTAGCATTGGTATTTTATGAATATTATATGAGTGTCGGTCATTCAGAAAGCAATGTCAAACTAATGAACGTAAGCTTTCCAAGAAATCACGAACAGCCAAAAATATTGGGGTCGACTGTGACGGTATGTACATTATACACAACAAACTTTTTAAACATGTTCTTCAATCAAAACGAGACATTGAAAGATGAGATTAAATTGAATCAAGGATATTTGCTACTGAACATACTAAATGGCTGAATCCAGGAATACAGAAAATATGGCGCCCAAGAGATAACTAACACACAGAGGAACACAGCGGCTTAGATGTGAATATTGTTGTATAGAGTTACTGAATACAGAGGAGTATGGGCATCATGATCCGATGTCTTCAACATCATCTTCACGCTGATTAAACAGATGATGATGATGATGATGATGATGATGATGATGATGGCGTTGGTGGTGATTATAATGATGATGATGATGATGATGATGATGATGATGATGATGATGATGATGATGATGATGATGATGATGATGATGATGATGATGATGATGATGATGATGATGATGATGATGATGATGCTTATGATGATGATGATGATATGCTTCCAGATTTCACAATGAGATTGAGCACACTGGAGCTCTGAATAGTGCGTTAACGATGATTGTTACTAACTAATTAGTAGTGTAGCAGTTATTTCTATAATCCTCATGTCAAAGAAAGTAGGGGTTTGTACTTACTATTTGTAAAATAGTGAAACTTAAACTATATATTTTCCTTATGTTAATCCATAAATCAAATATGAAAATTAGCATTACAGAAATGTCAACATATATTAAATTCATACATAAACACACATACATATCATCATCATCACCATGGTTCTTGCCGATAAGCGTGGGCGGTCATGTTTCACCGTCTCACACGATGACCACAGTGGTGGATCAACTCTGTATTCTTGTCTCGAATCATCATCACCATGGGTCTTGCCGATAAGCGTGGGCGGTCATGTTTCACCGTCTCACACAATTACCACAGTGGTGGATCAACTCTGTATTCTTGTCTCCATCATAGTACGTGGTCAAGCCATCCAGGTATTCAATTAGCTGCCTTCCTCGAGGTCTTTTCCCCTGACAATTGCCAGTTGTCACCAAGTTGTCAAATGTGTTTCTTCTCATAATGTTTCCAGCAAATTGTCCATAAATAAACACACACAGTATTGTTTCTCGCTCATAGAAGGAGAAGAAGGAAGTAGAGATTAGAAGACGCACTAGACAACATTCATTTTGAAAGCTAAAGTTCAAGGTAAACAAAAAAAATAATTGAAAGTATAGTTACCATTGTCCTTCGACACATGACCAACTACGTCTAATTGCTCTAATCAGTTTACGATTTTCATGTGTTTCTTATAGAACGTGGTCATTAGTTTTTCTGCAATAGTATTCCTTGCATTTTCCTCAGAAACAATATTTCCACAGTCCTTAGATATTTTTTTTCAGCTTATCTGCTTATTTTCCACCCTTCACGTTCATACAAAAGTGTCTTTTATATGTAGTACTTCAACACTTTGTATTTTCGTTGCAAATGACATCATTTTATTGGTCAGTATGTTCCCATCTTGCAAAAGGCCACCTTCGCCATGACGATTCTTGTTCTAATATATTCAAGATATCTCACGTTAGATGTTACGACTGTTCGAGAAGACTCTACAGATTCATTTGTTTAATAATATTACCATTTACATGTGTATGACATTGTAATATGTCTTCTTCCTGGTGGCGCCATAATGGGTCTTCTTATAATTTACTTCTAACCCTAGATGTTTTTTGCTCATTGTCTGCAATTCGTAAAGTATTATATAATGTTATTGATAAGATCAGAAACCAGATTGATTACATCCTCATCAACAGAAGATTTCGAAATGCCTTAAAAGTCGCAAAACGTCGCGACCATAGATTAACCTTAAGCAATTTACATTTAAAATTATAGAAAGTCAAATATTCACCAAGAAACACACAATTTTATCTACAAGCACTGAAGAGTGATGAGATAACAGATAAATTCAACGTAGAGGTAAAGAACAGATTCGATGCATTGTCCGATATGGAAATATTACTTCAAGACCAATGGGAAATATTAAAGAAATCATTCAACCAAGCTGCAGAAACGATCATCCCTAAAATAAAGATAATAGGACGCAAGAAATGGATGATGGAAGACATCTTAAAACTCATGGAAGTAAGAAGAAATAACAAAAGTAACAAGGAAAAATATGAAGAGATTTACAGGAAAACTAGGAAGCTATGCAAAAAGGCAAAGAAACATGGCTTGACGAAAATTGCAAGGCAATTGAACACCAACACACCACCCGGAATACCAAATAAATGCACAACAGATTTAATGACATCACTAACACAAGAACACACACATCAACGGGTTGCCTAAAACCCAAAGATGGCAAAATCATAATAGAAAAAGATCAGATTTTAAATGCGCGGTCAGATTATATGAAAGACCTTTATAACGATATAAGAGAAGAACAATACGATCATCGGAATAATAATGAAGGACCATAAATTTTGAAGATAGAAGTTCAGAATGCTCTTAACCATAAGAAAACTGGCAAGACCACTGGTACAGATAGCATCACAATAGAAAGTATCAATGCTTTAGAAGAATATGGAATAGACCAAGTCACCAGACTGCTGAACGCAATATACGATACTGGAAATAAACCTCCTGAATTGTTTAATTCTATATCTATTGCAATCTCAAAGAAATCAGGTGCCATAGAATGCGATCAACATAGAACAATTAGTATAATGAGCCACATCACGAAGATTTTGCTAAGAATTACCATGCAAAGAGTTAGGAAGAAAACACAACCCGAAATAGGAGAAGAGCAATGTGGGTTTCTAGAAGGCAAGGGCACAGTAAATGCTGTGTATATACTGAGAACAGTAATTGAGCGTTCTATAGAAGTAAACAAAGATCTATATCTTTGCTTTATTGACTACACAAAGGCTTTCGATAAAGTGAGACATGTCGACAAGATAAGGATGCTTGAAGATCTACAAATTGATGCAAAAGACCCTAGACTTGTTAAAAAAAACATATATTGGAAACAACAAGCTGCCATCAGAATTGATAACGATGTAGGTCAATATCAGCCTATTAAAAGAGGTGTGAGACAGGGATGTGTAATGTCTCCAGATCCTTTTTTCCCTGTACAGTGAAAATATATTCAGAAATATAGAAGATATGGAAGAAATCAACAATGGGGGACGATACATCAATAACATTAGATATGCAGATGATACAGTCTTGACTGCAGACAATAAACAGGACCTGCAAAATTTAGTAGATGCGGTTGTTGCACAGAGTGAACAACTAGGGGTAGAACTGAATATTAAGAAGACACAGATTATGGTGTCACTGGGAAGAAGGAAATACCACAATGTGATATATGAGTAGATGGGCATATTTTTAAACAAGGAATCGATACTGTTGTCTCTGCACTTTCATAACATCTGATGGGAGATGCCTTGAAGAGATTAAAACAAGAATTGCCATTGCGAAGGTAGACTTTTGCAAGATGAAGAACATACTGACCAATAAAAAGATATCAATTGAAACGAGAAAAAGAGTGTTGAGGTGCTACATAGAACCTATACTTTAGTATGGATGTGAAGCGTGGACAATAAGCAGTCAAGCTGAAAAACATCTGATGGCTGTGGAAATGTGGTTTCTGAGGATAATGCAAACAATACCATGAATAGACAGAAAGACCAATGAACAAGTCCTTCAAGAAACAAATGAAAATCGTAAACTGACATTAGACGTAGACAGTCAAAATTGTTTGGGCATGTTATGAGTAGAAATGATTTGGAGAACTTGGTGACAACTGATAAGATGAAAGGGAAGAGACCAAGGGGAAGACCGAGAAGTAAATACCTGGATGGCTTGACCTCGTGGTATGGTCGAGACAGGAACACGGAGATGATCCACGACTCTGGTGATCTAGTGAGATGGAAAACATGTCCACCCACGCTTACCGGCATGGCACATGATGGATGTATGGATTGATACCCCATTGATGATTCCTTTTGTATTATGTGTTAACATGTTTTCACGGTACAGGGAAAAGCGATCTGGAGACATTACACTTCCCTGTCTCACATCTCTCCTAATAGGCTGATTTTGGCTTACTTCATTATCAATCCTTATGGCAGCTTGTTGTTTCCAATATATGTTTTCAACAGGTCTGAGGTCGTTCCCATGAGTTTGTAAATCTGCTCTAGTGATTTCATTAATTCGTGTGTGCATTAATTTGACATTCCTGGGTTGTGTCTGTTTTCAATTGCCCTGCAATTTTCCCCAAGCCATGCTTCTGTTGATTATTTGCACAATTTCCTAATTTTCCGGAAATATCTTCGCATTGTTTATGGTAATTGTTGTCATTTCTTCTTATGTCAATGACTTTTAAGATGTCTTCCGTCAACCATTTCTCGCGTCCCATCATCTTTATTGTAGGGATAGTTGTTTCTGCAGCTTCGTTGACTGATTTCTTTAATAATTCTTATTGGTCGATGACAACCTGAAATCATGCTTATTAAATAGGACAATGCATCAAATATGTTTTTACCACTACGTTGAATATCCTCTATCTTCAGGTTACATAGTTCAAATTGTGTGTTTCCTGGTGTTTAATTGACCTTCTAAATTGTATATGTACATTGCATATAATTAATCTATGGCCGCTGTAGTAGTCTGCACTTAATATAGTTTTGGTTTTTTTTCTTCAGAAAAGAAATTTGGAAATCTCCTGTTGATGAGAATGTAATCAGTATGATTTCTGATCTCATGGTTAGATTTTGCCGAACTAGAGATATTATACAACTTTACATATCTAGGACCATAGCTAAGTAGCAAATTATCCCTAGGTCAGGAAATCAACTTCAGATTTGGTAAGGAAGCAACAACAATGAACAGGTTAACAAAAAGAGTTTGGGAGGACAAGAATCTTACTGCGAAAAAAGTCCTTGTCTATCAAGTCTGTTTCCTTAGTACTCCTCTTTATGGCCGTGAAGGCTGGACAACTTACTCACACACAAAAAAAAAAAAAACGTTTAAGGAGCTTTCATATGCGGTGTCAGCGAAGAATACTTGGTATTAAGTCGCAAGACAAAATCACAAATACTGAAGTATTGGAAAGATCAGATTGTGTGACGGTTTTTTCCATGAGCAGTCTTAGTATACTTAAATGTGTAGGGCACATTAGGGGGTATGCATGATGTTAGAATACTAAACCACATCTTTTTCTTTTTTTTTAAATAAAAGATGGGTGAGAGATATCGGGGTCGGCCTCTACTGCGACGTAATTGATACAGGCATTAATATTGAACAAGTCGCCGCCGAACGTGTTGCATGGGTGGCAAAGATCAGAAATGGAACAAAGACACAGGAGAACATGATTTCAGATAGATCACACACTGTTCGTGAGAGACGTAAGATGATGCGTGATGGTGGAAATGACCATGAGTTCACATGCATCCATTGTGGGTGAACATCTAGAGCGCGCACTGGTCTGATCAATCGCATTTGCTACCGCCATGGATTGTAGTTATTATGCGTTTTGAAACAAAGTGTACCAAACTATCGTCTGTCAAGACGGCAAGGTACCAATGGCAATGGCCAGGAAGAGTACAGGTCTGCAAATTCTTTCATTCTGTTTTTTAGTCCACCCTTGCCTACTATGCATCCGTCTTGTTGATTTCCAACTTTAGCATTACGGTTACCCATTATGATGTTGAAATTCTAAATGTTTGCATTTCTTGAAGGCATTCTCCAAATCGTTATAAAATTCGTTGATGTTGTCATCACGGCTTTCTATTGTTGATGTATACACTTATTTGATGTTGATTTCGAAAGGTCTTCCACTCAACTTTACTAGTAATATTCTGTCTGACACAGCCTAGTATACTTTGCTCGATTGTGTTATATCTATATCCATTATAATTGCTAACCCTCGATGTTGTTTTCTCTCTACACGCAGTACGTATTATGCTAGATTCCTCGGGTGTTATATTGCCCATTCCTTTCCATATCGTCTCACATATACCTACCATGTTAATATTCAGTCTTCTCATTTAGTTCTTAATATTGTCAAACTGTCAATCTCCACTCATTCCCACTTTCACTGATGGTAATTTAGTGCACTCAGTCGCTTGCTGACGGTCTGGAGTCATCTGGTGCACATGACTACTCCTACCGGGCAAGGCTGCTTGAATGGACCTCCAATTTACACCGTTTCTCCGATTTTCGATGAAATTGCAAAATACGATTTTCTTGGCATCTGTAAAGAGGGTAGTTTGTCATTGCTTTCCTTCTTAGCATTGGCCATACTGGTCGACGAGTGTAGCCATTGTCTTCTCACACACACACACACACACACATATATATATATATATATATATACATATATATATATATATATATATATATATATATATATATATATATATATATAAAACACAATGTATGTATGTATGTGTGTCCGTCCGTTCTTTATGCGTTCGCAAACGGTCCATCCGATTGAGATGAAATCTTCTACATGTTTTCATTTCATTCCCGTGCAACCAACTGTCATAGTTTTTCAGTGTACAATCAGCTATTTACATACTAAAATTTAATATTTTAAATTTACATTATCATTTCTATATAGCGAGGGGACTTAACATAAGAAAAGTTATTTCAAGGGGCATAACGTTTAATAACATTGCTATTAATTTATATATAGATTGTTGCATTGTTTTCAAAGATTTATAAACTCTTTGTCTATAGTTATTTACAGGCATATGAGTTGTAATAAATAATAATATAATCTTTAAGGCATTTTCATAGTTTTCATAAAAATAATGCATCTATTTAAATAGTGAAAATTTTCTAACACAAATTTTCTAAAAGTTTCTAAATTTTTCTAAAATTTTCTTTTTATTTTTCTTCAACAGCACATTAATTTTTTTTAACATTCTAATATGTATGGCGCGTTACACCCACATTGGGTATTTATGATGCCCATGTTAAAAGTTACTTTTCATGCATTTTAATGCTTATTGTTCTTTTGTTGTCAAAGAATTACTTCATATGAGATGTTGAATGAAAGAATGTATTAGAGGAAATTGAGAATAAGAGCAGAATGTAGGACGGGCCTGCGAAAGCTTTTCGTTCGTTAAAAAAGAAAATTAATTTTTTTGTGAGAGAAATTTAGTTGCATATCGTTTGCAGTACTCTGCAGTCAACCCGCCGCCCACCATTTATTGGCTGTTCGTGATATCTTGGTAAGTTTACTTTAGATAGATCTCTTCCAATTATATTTTCTACAATCAATCTATCTATTCTTCTATCCTATCTATATTTTTAACGGGAACGGGCCGAACATAAAATCAAATCAAATCAAATCAAATCAACTTTAAAATAGATAGATAGATAGGTATATAGATAGATAGATAGATAGATAGATAGATAGATAGATAGATAGATAGATAGATAGATAGATAGATAGATAGATAGATAGATAGATAGATAGATAGATAGATAGATAGATAGATAGATAGATAGATAGATAGATAGATAGTTAGATAGATCGCTAACGGGAGATTATATGACTACTTATATGAATTAAATGAGATGCTCCCCACCAGGGCCTGGGCGAAGTCGGGCCGTGTCGGACAGACAGATAGACAGACAGACAGACAGACAGACAAAATCAAATCAAATCAAATCAACTTTATTATGGTCACAAATTGGGCGCGCAGGCCCGTCTTACATTCGGTCCTTCCAATCACTCGTCTTTCATTCATCAAGAGCATTATACATTTACATAGGAAGAAAAATAAACATTGTGAAATGAATGTTGTAAACATAAACACGGCTTATTACCATGTTATGAGGCCCATCTCCCACTTATCCATACATCACTCCACCCACACACACACACCCACCTACCCACACACACGCACAGGGACACATACATACCCCAACAACCGACCCATCCCCCTCGCGCACATCCACCACCCACACACACTGCCCTCATCTGATCACCCAACCAAAACACACTCGCCACCAACAAACATTCCCCCACTAACCCACACATCCCACACCCATCCACATCCTAACCCACACATCCTCTCCCCACCCACACCTCAAACCATCCACCCCCCAGCCACATCTCCATCGACCACATATTCCCCTCCCCACGCACACAATCCCCCACCAACCCACACATCGCACATCAACTCACACATCCCCAAACCACACACACACATCCCCACCAACTGACATGTCCCTACCCCCCCCCCCCCACACACACACATCTCCCTAACCACCCATACATCCACAAACCACTCACACACACCCCACTACCTACACATACAACTTCCACCCACCCACACATGCCTTAACCCAATCCTCCACTCGCACATCACATACACCCCTTACCACGCAATATTCCCAACCCACTCACCACACATACACACACATATCCCTCACCAACACATCTCCACTTACACACCAAACACATATCTCCCACCCAGATACCACACAATATTCCCACCCACACCCACACAGATACCCTTACCCATCCACCCCACATTACCCCCACTCACACACCACAAAACACACACATACCTCACCCACACAATATACCCAACCAACACACCACACACCTCTCCCCACCAACACACGCATTCCCTACCCGTTCACGCATACATCCTCCACTACGCACCCACACCCCCACCCACCCACCCACAACCAAACATCTCACGATCACAATACCTCTACCCACACACATCCTCCACCCACTCACACATCCCATCCCGACACATACAACTCCTTCTCCGACCTACACAACCTTAATCCACTCACACACCATCACCCACTCATTCCCCATCCACGCACACATTTCCCACCCACACACCCCCACATACGTCCCCCAACCACCACACATCCCCTACTCACCCCCACATACACCCCACCCATACACACATTCCCCGCACCCATCACACACATCCCCCACACCACCCACTATCCTCCACCCACACACATATCCTCACCCGTACCACCAAAAACATACCCTCCACTCACACATCATGCACACATCCCGCACCAACACACCGCACACATATCTCACACCCACACACCATACACTTCTCCCCACCCGCCCTTGCATCCCCAATCCATTCAACACAATCTCCTACCCACTCAACCCCGCCACCCACACATACTTCCTCAAACCATCCACACATCTCCACCCACATAATCACACATCACCCGCATCCATCCCATACACATATCCTCCACCCATACACACATCCCTCACACCCATTCCCACACCCCTACTTTCACCCCCACACATCCATCCACACATCCCACCAACATCCAGAAATATCACTACCCACCAAAACCACACACCCCAACCCATCCAAACGCATATCCCCACCCACACATCCCCCACCCACACATATCCTCCACACACACTCACACCTCCTCACATCTAGGCACATACAAAATGTCTCAAGTTAGCAGTGAAACTAGTATGAACAACCTCCCACACTTTACTCACACACATACACTGACAATTGTGA
>JACEFZ010018381.1:32500-47162 GCA_014155875.1 Cepaea nemoralis
TATATATATATATATATATATATATACTAGATGACCCGGACCGGCTTCGCCCAGGCCCTGGCGGGGATCTATCTATTTATCTGTCTGTCTGTCTGCTTGTCTGTCTGTCTGTCTGATACGGCCCGGCTTCGCCCAGCTCCTGGTGGGGAGCATCTAATTTAATTCATATAAGTAGTCATATAAGCTCCCGTTCCCGACTATATGTCTGTCTGTCTGTCTGTCTGTCTGTCTGTCTGTCTGTCTAGCTGTCTGTCTCTCTGTATGTCTGACCCGGCCCGGCTTCACCCAGTCCCTGGTCGGGAGCATCTCATTTATTTAATTCATATAAGTAGTCATATAAGGTCCCGTTCCCAACTATCTGTCTGTCAGTCTATCTGTCTGTCCGACCCGGCCCGACTTCGCCCATGCCCTGTTGGGGAGCATCTCATTTAATTCATATAAGTAGGCATATAAGCTCCCGTTCCCGATCTATCTATCTATCTATCTATCTATCTATCTATCTATCTATCTATCTATCTATCTATCTATCTATCTATCTATCTATCTATCTATCTATCTATGTTCGGCCCGTTCCCGTTAAAAATATAGATAAAATAGAAGAATAGATAGATTGATATTAAAAAATATGATTGGAAGAGATCTATCTAAAGTAAACTTACCAAGATATCACGAACAGGCAATAAATGGTCTGCGGTGGGTTGACTGCAGAGTACTGCAAACGATATGCAACTAACTTCCTCTCACAAAAAATTACTTTTTTTTTAACGAACGAAAATCTTTCGCAGGCCCGTCCTACATTCTGCCCCTCTTCTCTATTTCCTCTCATACATTCTTTCATTCAACATCTCTTATGAAGCAATTCTTTGACAACAAAAGAACAATAAGCATTAAAATGCATGAAAAGTAACTTTTAACATGGGCATCATAAATACCCAATGTAGGTGTAACGCGCCATACATATGAGAATGTTAAAGAAAAATTAATTTTCCGTTGAAGAAAAATAAAAGATGAGTTAGAAGATTATCACTATTTAAATAGATGCATTACTTTTATTAAAACTATGAAAATGCCTTAAAGATTATATCATTATTTATTATAACTCATATGCCTGTAAATAACCGTAGACAAAGAGTTTATAAATCTTTGAAAACAATGCAACAATCTATATATAAAATAATAGCAATGTTATTAAAAGTTATGCCACTTGAAATAACTTTTCTTATGTTAAGTCCCCTCGCTATATAGAAATGATAATGCAAATTTAAATATTACATTTTAGTAAGTAAATAGCTAATTGTACCCTAAAACACTATGACAGTTGGTTGCACGGGAATGAAAAGAAAACATGTAGAAAATTTCATCTCAATCGGATGGACCGTTCGCGAACGCATAAAGAACGGACATACATACATACATACATACATACATACATACATACATACATACATACATACATACATACATACATACATACATACATACATACATACATACATACATACATACATACATACATACATACATACATACATACATACATACATACATACATACATACATACATACATACATACATACATACATACATACATACATACATACATACATACATACATACATACATACATACATACACTGTGTTTTATATATATATATATATATATATATATATATATATATATATATATATATATATATATATATATATATATATATATATATATATATATATATATTATATATATATATATATATATATATATAACGTTATCATTAATAAGTTAGCAAATCAGATTAAGAAATAAAGAAAATGTTTACGAATATACTGAATTCACAGTGTGCAGATAGTTACCGAAAACAAGTTTCCCGACAGAATTATAAGTCAAGATTGACGAACATAGTATAGTAGCTGTAGGCATTATACGAGGACGCGTCAATAAGAAAGTCACATAGTTCTGTGGGATAGCAGGTAAATGTAGTTGGTGTTTTCTACAGGTGTCATTATGTGACAGCATCATCGAACTTTATATTTCCGTTCGCCAGTTGGCGCCAAGTGTCTCATGCGCAGAGCATAAACAAAACGACGACTGTACTTACAGAGTGTACAACCAAAGAGCAACTTGCTGTTGTGCGTTCTTTTGTTTGTTTGTTTTTCATTTTTCGTGTGGGCAAAAGGACTGAATGCAAAGGACATACCCCAACATAGCTAGGTAGCAACATAGCTGGGTAGAAACATTTCCAATTCCAATTCCAATGTTCAAAACAAAAATTCCAAATTCGTCCTCGTCTAACCTGCTTCATCAGCTGTGGTTCTTATTGAGGATCGTGGTTTTTATAGGTGTATTCACCCTAATTCTTGTCTTGTGAGTCCTATCTCGGACTGGTTATGTAGCGTTTCTGTCTGTGACGTCAGCAGTGGTCGGCGGCTATCCTTTGTGCTCTTCTTTGTTGGTGTAGGCTCCTGGCTCGTCTGGCTGCAGTCCTTATAAGGACTTTTCGTTATCCCTCTCCAGCTGGGGGATCGGTCGGCGGTTGTCCTTTGTGCATGTTTCCACTTGTTTTCTTTGTTGGTGCAGGCTCCTGGCTTGATTGGCTGCAGTCCTTAAAAGGACTTTTTATTTGGTCTTTTTGTCTCCTTTATTGTGTATTTTCTGTAGGAGCTTATCGACGTTTTCATTTTCCTCCTTGTGCCTGTTTTCACTGTTGCGTTTGCGATACTGCTGCCTAACGCTTTCTTCCTCCGTGGTCAGCCATGGGACGATTTTACCGTCATCTATATAGTACTCGAAGTCGTTCTCACGGTCGTAGAGTACTACTGGGTATACCATCGGTTTCCCCCGGAGTTTCTTAGGCTTCTTCTTTTCCTTTTCTTCCCAGCGCCTTCTGAATTCCTCGCGCTTGAGTTCCTCCTTGTCGACTGGGTATTCTGTGCCTCCTTCAGAGATCCGACGGTATAGTAGTTCCCTCTTGGGCGTTGTGGTTGGGCTGCTGGCTTCAGCTTGCGGTTCAAGCTCGGTCTCTTGGTTTTCTTCTTGCTGTTTCTCTGTGAGTTCTTGCGTGGCTTCTGTTAATTTGTTTTGAAAGAGTCCCATTTCAGCTCTATGCAATTCTCTTTCGGTCTTGATCATTTGTAGGATTTCTTCGTTCTCCTTCTTCATCTCAGCCATGCGCTGAATCTCTTGTTTGATGTCGAGCTGGATTTCTTTCATGTCGGCCAGCAGCTTCTCATTATCGCTGGTCGGAGACATCGTCAGCAGTGCCTTGACTTGCTTCTTCAACTCGTCTATCTGCTTTTGAAGTTGATCTCTTTCAGCTTGTGCTTTACCCGTGGCTGTCTCGCCCCTCTGCATTGCTTCCTTGAATGGTGTCTTTGTGATGATGGCGATCTTTAAGACGTCTCTGTGTCTCTGCAGGTACGGACAGCCTAGGTATCTTGCTCCATGTTTGCCCAGGCAGTTGGCACACTTTCTTTTGTTGTTGGGTGCTCGGAAGTCCGTGTCCAGCTTGGCCAGCGGACACTCCTTGAAGGCGTGGTGATCGGCGCAGTATCGGCATATTTCCGTCTTACTGCGACACTTAGCTCTACTGTGGCCGGCCTTCTGACATCTGGAACATTGCGTGATTCTTGGTATGAATCTCTCTGGTTGTTGCATTCTCTTTTTGAATGATGCTGTGGTCGGCATCTCGCTGCCCTCCGACGTCACTACTGCCAAGGTTGTAGGTATCTTGGAGTAGGTGAGAAGCCGCTCCGCCTTCAAGAATCGGATGTGAAGAAACATTTTCTCAAGGGCGCTCTAAAATAGTTGATGAAATCCGATCTGGTCGTTCTGTTGAGATTGCAACAGAAGCATCCGTGCAGCGGGTGGAGGAGATGCTTATAGGTGACAGGCAAGGATCGTCCACCTTACAGCCCAGACTTAGCCACTAGCGATTTTTACCTTTTTGATCCACTGAAAACCCACCTTGGCGGGAGACATTTTGCGAATGACGCCGAAGTCGAATGTGAAATGAAAAGGTGGTTTACAAAACATAGCACGCCGTTCTATGCAGCAGATTTGGGAGGACTGATAAAACGATGAGAGAAGTGCACAACTGTTGGTGGAAATTATGTTGAGAAATAAAGGGGCAATGTATGTATACAAATAAACTTGTGAAACAAAAAATGAGCGGAAAGCCAAGAAGAAAGCCAGTGGTTGCCCCACCACGTGACACGAAGTTCGACTGCCGATACGCCTTGAAAAAAGCTCTGAGATTTTGGCCGACCGATGCACTCGATTCGTCTTACTCGCCAGAGTGCATTGATATATCACATGCTATACACGATGCGACTTCTTAATCTACTTCCGGTTGCTCTTCTTCTTATATTTTACAAATAAACTTGTTTCAAGTTGTTATCATATTTAGCGTGTGATAATCTATTCATTCATTCAGTAGCATGTCCTTTGCAGAACCTCGCTGCCATAACAACCTTCCGGAAAACCTCTCGATCATAATCAAGATGTCCCGCGTCTGATACACCCATCTGGAGATCATCAGCTACATCCTGAACCCATCTTCTCTTTGGCCTTCATCTTCCTCTCTTCCCAGGCATATATCCTTCCATTATTGTTCTCTCCAAACTTCCGTGACGTTTCAAGTGACCAAAATATTTCAATTTTCTTTGTTTTATCGTCTTTAATAACCAACCTTCTTCAATATTCAATTCTTGAAGTATGAATGCATTTGTTCTTTTCTTTACCCAAGATATTCTTAGAACTCCTCTATAACATTTATATTCAAAGGCATTTATGCGCTGTTCAGCTTGTGTAGTAAGTGTCCACCATGTCTCACAGGCGTATGTTTCAATGGGAAAGATGCATGCTCTTAAAAATCTAATATTTGTAGTTCTGTCTGTCCCACTCCATCTTCGGAATCATCGCCTAGTAATAGGTAATCTATTACCAATTAGTCACAATTAGTTATACAACTCTCAAGTCTGTGTGTCCCAACTTCGCGATGTTGATGTGTAAAATGAGTTTCCTTTAGACAGGTGACTTCACCATCCGCAGATAATGGGCTCTGCCTACCCGCGGTTTGCTTGCATGTCCACACAGTGTTGCCATGGCAGCAGGCCTTAGTGTATCTACGTGTTGAATTTGAAACACGGAACCTCCCGTGGCTGTGACGTTCTAGTAATAGATAATCTATTACCCCTATTAATAGATAATCTATTACCCCTAGCAATATGTGCTTTGCCCACTTCTAGATGGGAGCCTTGACAATGTAACCCAAAAAAGACCATCACAGTAAGACACGAATAGACTGCTTTAGACTCAGAATATACAATTGGCTAACATGAATCCTGCCGGCTTGCCGAATGGTGGACGTATATCAGATACATATAACGGAACTCTTCTGTGTAACTATTTTGTGAGTAGTTCTACTGATTGGCACCTTGCCGCCTTGACAGATGATAGTTTGTAAAATGGAATTATACCTCTCAAAAGCAAACAGTCTGGGCCGGTTCTACAGACCATGCGTTGCCCATGCATCATGATCCCTCTCTAAACCTTCCCAGTTTAGTCCAAAGGAATAGTAATACAAATACGTCTGAAGCCAGACATACTAGAGAAGCTGCCAATCAGCATATCAGTGCTCTAACTGTCCACCTGTCGAAGCATCCATCCTAGGCTAGTTTCAAACTATGACATAGCGCCTAGTCTGTCCTGATATGTCGTTTAGTCTTTAGGTAGCATTCTTTCGCACTAGTGTAAGGTGTGTACCCTCCACCGTTAGCACGAAGTGAGGTGTCGTGTTTGATGGTCGCCGCCCAACATTCAGCGATAACAGAATGCACGTAATACCATCTAATGTCATACGGAAGCTCAGCCATATCTTACTAAGACTTTCTTCTACTAATAATTCCTTAAATACATATCTAGACCAATCCCGTGCTGGCGTTTAGAAAACCACAAATTAACCAACAATAAATTGATGTAGGCGATGATTCTGAAGGCCAGTCCGTCACAAAGCATCTCCCATCTGATTTTATAATTGCCCCTAGTTATTGAAATGCAACGACATGGTTAAGTACTTTCTCTGCCATGATTAACTCACATTTGATATAATGCAGTTAGTGCTTGTCCTAATGTGTTCCAATGTCAGAGAATCATGCGGCGTCTGATTTTTAATCATGATTGGGATTTTAAAATGTATTTTTCATGATATCAATTCTTATTGTTTATAATAGCAACATTTATTGTTTGTGATGGCAAAGGTTTGGTTCCATTGTTACAGGGTGCCAATTTGAAGGAACATGTTATGATGTGGGAGAAATCGCCGACTACAATTGTTCACAATACACGTGCTTATGGGACGAACTGAATCTTAACATGTCTCCAACGATAATGAGTAGGTTATGTATATATATATATATATATATATATATATATATATATATATATATATATATATATATATATATATATATATATATATATATATATATATATATATATATATATATATATAGTTTTCATTGCTTTTGAGCACTGCGTTAGAGACTGTAGACTATAAAATACCTTCTCCGTCTATTCATTTTCCTGCTCCGCCCAATCCTTCTTTTACTTATGTCCTCCTATCTCCCCCTACTCCTGCTCACCTTCTTTTTCTCATTCTTCTTCTCCTTCTCTCTCCTCCTCATCCTTCTCTCTCATCCTCCTCCTCGCCGTCATCCTTTCTACTTCTTTATCTTCTTCTTCTTCACCTACTGTGGTTTATTACCTTTCTTCTTCTTCTGCTACTGTGTTTTATTCTCTTTTTTCTTCTTCTGCTACTGCGGTTTATTATCCTTCTCCTTCTTCTTCTTCTACTGTGGTTTATTCTCATTCTTCTTCTTCTGCTACTGCGGATTTTTCTGCGTCCCCTTCTTCTGCTGCTGCGGATTATTCTCCTTCTTCTTCTTCTTCTTCTTCTTCTTCTTCTTCTTCTTCTTCTTCTTCTTCTTCTTCTTCTTCTTCTTCTTCTTCTTCTTCTTCTTCTTCTTCTTCTTCTTCTTCTTCTTCTTCTTCTTCTTCTTCTTCTTCTTCTTCTTCTTCTGATAATGTGGTTTATCCTCCTCCTCCTCTTCCTCCTACTCCTCCTCCTCCTCTTCCTTCTCCTCCTCCGTCTTCTTCTTCTTCTTCTTCTTCTTCTTCTTCTTCTTCTTCTTCTTCTTCTTCTTCTTCTTCTTCTTCTTCTTCTTCTTCTTCTTCTTCTTCTTCGCGTCACTTTCAAGGACAATTAGTCACAATTAGTTATACAACTCTCAAGTCTGTGTGTCCCAACTTCGTGATGTTGATGTGTAAAATGAGTTTCCTCTAGACAGGTGACATCCCAGATAATGGGCTCTGCCTACCCGCGGTTTGCTTGCATGTCCACACAGCTGTTGCCATGGCAGTGGCCTTGGAGTGTCTACGTGTTGAATTTGCACACGGAACCTCCCGTGGCTGTGATGTTCTATTATCTATCTTGCACATCCCCGCTAGTCTGTGGACTTGGAGAGATAATTGGGAACTCTTTAACACAAGCTCCCGTAGGAGATTGCTCTTTGGTACAAGGGCGAGAGATAGGTCGCTACACCAACCACACTCCCATAGTTGCAATTTTGTTCAAGATCTAAAAGTCCCGAAATCGAAGGAACCACCAAACTAACACACGATCCAAGGAACCACCAAACGAACGAACATCTAAGGAACGACCACACTAACGAACGATCTAAATAACCACCACATTAACGAACGATCCATTGAACCATCAAACTAAAGAACGATCTAAGGAATCACAAAACTAAAGAACGAACTAAATAACCACCACTCTACCGAATGAACTAAGGCACCTCCAAACTAACGAGCGATCTAAGAAATCACCAAACTAACTTACGATCTAAAAAATCACCAAACTAACTAGCGATCTAAGAAATCACCAAACTTTCTTACGATCTAAAGGTACCACCAGTCTACTGAGTGATCGATTGCACCTCCAAACTAACGAACGATCTAAGGAACCTCCACACTAATGAAATATCTATTGAAACACCACACTAAATAACGATTACAGGAACCACCACTCTAACGAACGATCTAAAGACCGACCACAATTACGAACGATCTATGGAACCACCAAACTAACGTACGATTCAAGCAACCATCAAACTAACGAACGATCAAAAGAACACCCAATCTAACTAATGATCAAAGCAATAAGCCAAGCTATATATATTAACATGTAGCTGGAAGAGATAGTATACCTTAAGCGCTACAATATATCAATATTTGAGTTACTAGACGAAAAGCAAAATACGTATCCGTGGATCCTCAAAGCCAAATACAGAGTGCCACAATGAACTGATATTGATGTTCAGTTGACTTGAGGTTAACCCATTCAACTGTGATGCCGTAGCCAGCTAGTTTCCTACCACACAAGCACGCCATGTGGAAAAGATCTAACAGATGCACCATAGCATGGGTATTTTAGCTGAAAATTAAACTGAGAATACTTAATGCATCAAGCAGAGAGAAAATCAGACCTGAATAAATTAGGACTAAAGTGTGGTTAAAGTAGCACTAGATTTAATAAGAAAAACCAGCAAGTGACATGACTTGGTCATGTTACTTAATTACCAAATAGTAATATCCCACAACAAACAATGATGTACAGATCAAATGGAAGCAGAAGAAAAGGCCGACCACGCAAACGATGGACAGTGTGAATAGCAGCAGTCCATGGGAATATCGGCACATGAAGCCCATAAACAGGCACTCTCCCGGTGTTTATGCTTCACCTCGACACAGCAAGGTACAAGAGGAACAAGATAGGATGAGATAAGCTGCCTTCGACTCCATTTTCTGACTAAATGATGTGGTATCATATTATAATCATTCCTGCATCATTATCATCATCATCATCATCATCGTCATCATCATCATCATCATCGTCATCATCATCATCATCATCATCATCATCATCATCATCATCACCATAAGCTTCCACTTTTCTCATCAAGCATCTTAGGGAGGAATTATTGGCGTTTCAGCGCCCGATGGGTGGCAGTGGAAAGTGCTATTTCGTGTGATTGTACAATGTTGTTGCTGTCGTCAATCTCAGGCGGCCTCTTGCTCTCGTCGCAGATGATTCTTGATGTAGGACCAGTAATGGTAGTTGATGGTGTTGCATTCTGACGAGATGGCCAAAGCATTTGATCTTCTGTCTTTCGATGAATTTGGCACAAGGTGTTGATACCACTGTCTGTCTGATAATTACGTTTCATATTCGGTCTCGGTTTGTTAAGTTGGCAGCTCTCCACAGGCATCTCACTAAACACCGTCCATTAACCTTTTGAATGGACACACAAAAGCTTCTTTCGCTGCTTAGTAAAACGCCATCTGTGTAGACGATTACAGCACATGGTGGCACTTTTATCGTGTAACGGTTGTTGCATATCCCATTCAGCCAGCCAATCCTTGCACTCCCTGTCCAGTGTGATTAGCTCCCTGCACAGGTCAGACATTTACTCTGACATGTTGACCCACTATTGTCGTCTCTCAATGTCTCAAAGCATAGACACTTCTCTGATTGTGTTCTCTGCCCGAGACATCCAAGAAGTTCCTCGTATGAGCCAGTGGCCCTTATCTGTGTCCAGTCAGAATGCACTTCATACACACTACTGGGGTGTCCGTTGTGCATCCAAGCATCACCCGCACAGCTCCATTCTGTACGCACTCTAGTTTATCGAGCTGACTCTTTGTCACTGATAGAAAGATGGCAATACTCAATTACTGATATAATCAAATGGCCATTGCTGCTATAGTATTCAGTGCACCAAGTAACGCCTTAGATCTGATAACAACTCCGTCCACGGGATCCTTGAACGACAGTCTTATGTCCTGGTACACCAGGCTGTTATCTATGTTACAATGTATGTCGTTTGTTCTGAGGCCTGGGAAGTTAGCCTCAACAGTCGTATTGCCTAGAGAGCAACATAATACAGACGTCCTTACATGGGCTGATAACTCCGCCCATCTCTGACATTCTATAATATGTCTAACACATACATATCCAACACTACACTGGCTGGGGCAGATAGAAAGAATGGAATATAATAGGGAAACAAAACTCGCTTACACTCAGGAAATAAATTACCGTAGACCCCGAGGTAGACCAAGAAGACGGTGAAGAGATAATATATATACAGACCTGCAAGCACTTGGAATCAACGACTGGCAAGAGAAGGTCCACCAGAGAGACGAATGGAGAAGGATTGTATCTGCAGCAAAGAACCTCAATGGCTCGGAACGCTGATGAAGAAGAAGACATACCCAACAATCTATACTATCTCTAACACACGAATATCAAACATTCTATACTGTGTCTAACATACAGATGTGCAGCAATCTATAATATATCAAACACACGAATTTTTTAAAATGTATAATATCCTTAACACACTAAAGTCAAACAATCTGTGTTATCTTTAACACATGACTATCCAACAATCTATACTATATCTAACACTCGAATGTCCATCAATATATATTATCTCTAACAGACGAATGGTCAACAAGCTTTACTATCACTAACAGACGAATGTCCAGCAAGCTATGTTATCATTAACACAAGAACGCCTACCAAAACTCTTCGTGTCAGTCTATACAGTCGGTTACTCGCGTCGCTGCTCGTCCTCTACCAGGACCAGCCCGCTAGCGCTGAGCGTGATTTCTGATCGCATTAGCCATTACGTCATTAAGTTGTGTGGCCTCGGCCATCACGTATAGACCGTTTCACTTCTCTCCTCTCATTCATTCATTCAGTAGCATGTCCTTTGCAGAACCTCGCTCCCATAACAACCTTCCGGAAAACCTCTCGATCATAAGCAAGATGTCCCGCGTCTGATACACCCATCTGGAGATCATCCGCCACATCCTGCACCCATCTTCTCTTTGGCCTTCCTCTTCCTCTCTTCCCAGGCATATACCTTTCCATTATTGTTCTCTCAAACTTTCGTGACGTTTCAAGTGACCAAAATATTTCAATTTTCTTTGTTTTATCGTCTTTAATAGCCAACCTTCTTCAATATTCAACTCTTGAAGTATAAATGCATTTGTTCTTTTCTTTAAGCAAGATATTTTTAGAACTCGTCTATAACATTTATATTGAAAGGCGTTTATGCGCTGTTCAGCTTGTTTAGTAAGTGTCCATGTCTCACAGGCGTATGTTGCAATGGAAAAGATGCATTCTTCTTCTTCTTCTTCTTCTTCTTCTTCTTCTTCTTCTTCTTCTTCTTCTTCTTCTTCTTCTTCTCTTCTTCTTCTTCTTCTTCTTCTTCTTCTTCTTCAGCTTTCCGAGCCATTGAGGTTCTTTGCTGCAAATACTATCCGTCTCCATTCGTCTCTCTGGTGGACCTTCTCTTGCCAGTCTTTGATTCCAAGTGCTTGTAGGTCTGTACATGTATTATCTCTCCACCGTCTTCTTGGTCTACCTCGGGGTCTACGGTCATTTATTTCCTGAGTGTAAGCGAGTTTTGTTTCCCTATTATCTTCCATTCTTTCTATATGCCCCAGCCATTGTAGTCTATTAGCCTTCATGATACCAGTGATTAGCGGGGACTTAAACAGATCATAAATGTCTTTGTTACTTCTTCTTTTCAACTCTCCACTTTGTGTATCCCTAATGGGTCCAAAGATGCGTCTTAAAATTTTGTTCTCAAAGGTTTGTAACAAGGCTTCGTCTCCTTTCGTTGTACTCCAGGTTTCAGAGCCATACAGCACAACTGGTCTGATCAGTGTTTTGTATATTGTGATTTTGGTGTTACGAGATAGCGCCTTTGATTTTAGTAGATGTTGTAGTGCATAGTATATCTTATTTCCAGAGTTGATTCTAGTTTGTATTTCTTCCCTTATGATGTTGGAGCAGTTGAAGATTGTACCCAGGTATTTGTATGTTTCCGTTCTTTTAATGGTCATATTATCTATTTGAATGTGGCCAGAGTTTTTAGCCATTCCGTCTCTTGAAATTACCATATATTCTGTCTTATCTTGGTTGATAACCAGCCCCATCTGTTGGGCTTTTTCCTTTAAGTGAGTCAATATTTCCAATGTCTTTTGTTCACTTTGCCCTATAATATCTATATCATCTGCATAACCAAGCAGCTTGGATGTTCCTCCAATATCACATTCCTCCTTTATCTTCCTTACAACTTTCTCTAGAGCCAGATTGAAGAGTAGCGGCGATAGTGCATCACCCTGTTTCAAGCCAGATGTTATTTGGAACGGGGTCTGATTTCCTGCCTTTATATGTTATTATATTATAAGTATCTTCCATGCATAGTCTGGTCATGTTGATTAACTTCCTTGGTATTCCAAATTCCTGCATAGCATTCCATAGACTATTCCTATGGACACTATCATAAGCATGCTCTTAAAAATCTAATTTTTGTAGTTCTGTCTGTCCCACACCATAATTTATTCAGCTGTTTTAGTCTCTGAAGAGCAATTGATAGTCGCCGTTTAATTTCTTTCATTGTGTCCCCGTTGTTGGTATTCAATGACCCAAGATATTCATAATTTTCCACCACCTCTAATTTTTCCCCATTAATGTATATTTCATTTCTCCATGGTAGTTTTATCTGTATGCATTATTTTTGTTTTTGCTTTGTTAAGATATAAGTTGTGATTGTCACTATTCAATTGGGTTAAGGCTATTAGGTTTTCCATGCCATTCTGTGTTGTGGATAGTAACACTGTATCATCAGCATATCGAATCTCCGGTATGTCATGACCGCCAATATTTAGGGCATCATATAGCTCCCTGTTTATATCATCTCTTACATTTCTCATTATATTTTCGGCGTACAGGTTAAACAAATAGGGTGACAGCACGCAGCCCTGACGGACTCCTTGCTTGATGTCAAACCAATCTGATGCCTCGCCATCTATTCTAACTGCTGCTTGTTGGTCTAGATAGAACATTTTTATGAGTTGTACTACATGTGATGGAAAGCCCATAGTCCTCATGATTTCCCAAAGTTTCTGATGCTGTACACAGTCAAATGCCTTTGAATAATCCACAAAACATGAGTATAGGTTTACATTATATTCTCTGCACTTCTCTATTATTAAACGCATGTTGAATATGTCATCTCTTGTTCCTCTTCCTTGTCTAAATACAGCTTGAACTACGTTAATCTCTTCTTCCATTTTCTTACAAAGTCTTGCCATTATGACTTTTAGTAGAATTTTACTTGCATGACTGATCAGGGCAACAGTTCTATAGTTGGTGCATAATTTCAGGTTGCCCTTTTTTGGTATTGGAATGAAGATAGTTCTCTTCCAATCTTTTGGCCATATACCATATTTCCAAATCTTTGTACATAACGCATGATATATGTGTATGCTTTCTTCTCCTCCCGCTTTAATTAGTTCAGCTGGTATCTCATCACGTCCAGGAGATTTACCATTCTTCAGGTGCTTTATAGCCCAAGCAATTTCATCTCATGAGGGTTCAGGTTCTGTCTCTGCTGTCGTTGGCTCATGTATCTCATTCATATCCTCACTGTCACTCATATCATACATTCCACTGCAGTACTCCTGCCATCTTTCTAGAAGTTTTCTAGATTCTGTTAAGGTATTTCCCATCTTGTCACAGATAACATTCAATTGAGGTTGAAAATTTCTTGTCAATAACTTCATTTCTTTCAACATATCATAATATCTTCCAGTCTTATGATATTGCTCTATTCTGGTACAACAATCTTGTATGTATTGATTTTTGTCCTTTCTTGTGTTCTTTCTTATTTCTCGAGTTAAAGATTTATACTTCATCCTGGTATTATCGGATTCACCTCCTTTCTGTTTCATTTCCCTTCGTTGTTTTATTAATTCTAACGTGTCTGATGTCATCCATGACTTTAGTTGCTTTTTCTTGGTCGGAATTAAATCTTTGGCTGCAGTTATCAAGATATCTCTAGCTTGTACTGCCAGTTCATCAGGGTGTCATTTCCTCTTGTACAGACTTCTCTCCTCTAGAACCTCAAAGTGTCTTCTGAAGGTCAGCCATCAGACTCTTTCATATCCCGAAGTGATTATACGTAGCGCGCTACGAAAAACTCCTCCTATAGGTACGTGTTATTCGCAATTGCGGATGGTCACGTGCCGTTTACTACCGTAATCACTTCCGGTTGAGTATGTGGTGGGCTGCTAAACCGATCGATGGATGCAATACATGTTTCTGGGCCTGGAGAGCCCTCATTGTCGTAGGAGTGTATACCTATATTATTAATCTCAATATTATTAGCAGCGCGCTGTGTATAATGCTCAATATGCCTATCCTTCAAAATCGCGCTGGGAATAACGCTCAGTATTATTCGAAGCGCGCTGCGAAAAACGCCTACCTTAATATCCATCAACAACGGCACTGCCCGGACAGTACAGCGACTTCAGCTCTTCTATATATGATGACTTTGTATATGTCAACGACTGATGATATAATTCAATCAATCAATCATGTGCCATGCCGGAAAGCGTGGGCGGTTCATGTCTCGCCATTTCACTCGATCACCAGTGTCGTGGATCAGCTCAGTGTTCCTGTCTCGTCCATGCCTATGTGGCCAAGCCATCCAGGTATTTTCCCCTCGGTCTTCTCTTGGTCT
>JACEFZ010018382.1:0-95827 GCA_014155875.1 Cepaea nemoralis
TAAAAATAAATTGCGAATAGAAAAAAATTATATTCGCAATGGAATTGCGAATAGAGAAAAATTATATTTGCAATTGAATTGCGGGAAGTAACAAACATGTCACAGCGTCTGCTCACTAGTCAATTTTAGTTTGGGCCATTAAGAAGTCTAAGAAGGTGGTTAATTTAAATAGGAATGTTCACTGTTGCGAGTTTAATTCTGCCGAATTCTCCGTATTTTTTAACGGAGTGACTATTCACAATGGAATTGTGAATAGAAAAAAATTATATTTGCAATGGAAGTAGGTCACGTTATTATTCCTATGCGTGTTTCCATATTACAATATTTTGTTGATCTATTAACGTGTCCTCAGTAGCATAGTGACTTCTACTTATCCAGACTCCACTGTACACAATCACAAACTCATTGACAAAAGTTTACTTATGCATAAATACATAAATACATACCCACACACACACACAGACCGACCGGCAGGCAGGCAGGCAGCCACCCACCCACCCACCCACCCACGCACGCACACACACACATACATACATACATACATACATACATACCCACTCACACCCCACCCACACATACACTCACACATCTAGACACATACACACTGCTTCACATAATCACTGAAACTAATATGAGTAAACTCCCACACTTCACACACACATATATACACTGACGATTATCGTGAGCATCCTCTGAAAAATTGGGAACAATATTGTACATATACATTATGTTGAGTAAAAAATAGTTAGTTAGTTAGTTAGTTAGTTAGTTAGTTAGTTAGTTTAGTTTAGGTAAGTTAAGTTTAGTTTAGTTTAGTTAGTTAGTTCCGTTCCGTTCCGTCTGTCCGCCCATTCAGTTAGTTAGTTTAGTTTAGTTTAGTTAGTTAGTTAGTTTAGTTTAGGTAAGTTAAGTTTAGTTAGTTAGTTAGTTCCGTTCCGTTCTGTCTGTCCGTCCATCCGTCCGTTCAGTTAGTTAGTTAGTTTTAACTAACTAACTAACTATTTTTACTCTAAAAAATAGTGATGCAATTCAATAAGATAATTCCTAAAATTGACATAAGCATGAAGAAATAAGCAGTGCACAAGTTTTCATACAGTACATGTTAAAATCAAGTGGCAGTTAAAATGATAATATGAAAGGTGAGGATACAGAAAAAATATTTAATAGCTTTCACTCACACACTAACTCTCTCATTGCATCAATCTCTCTCTCTCTCTCTCTCTCTCTCTCTCTCTCTCTCTCTCTCTCTCTCTCTCTCTCTCTCTCTCTCTCTCTCTCTCTGTCACTTACTCACTCTCACTCTCTTTTACTCTGTCACTCACACAGACAGACAGACACACTCACTAACTCTCTCACTCAATCTCTCACTTTCTCTTACTTACTATCTCTCACTTACTCTTTTACTCTCACACAGACAGACAGACAGACAGACACACTCACTTACTCTCTCACTCAATCTCTCACTTTCTCTTACTCACTATCTCTCACTTACTCTTTTACTCTCACACAGACAGACAGACACACACACACACACACACATTTACTCTCTCACTCAATCTCTCACTCGCTCACTCGCTCTCTCTCAATTACATCCACTCACTCTCTTTCTCTCACTGACACCTTCACTCTCTAAATCACACTCACTCCCTTACTCACACACACAGACAAGCACACAGACAAACACACTCACTCCCTCACTCACACACACAGACAAGCACACAGACAAACACACTCACTCCCTCACTCACACACAGACAAGCACACAGACAAACACACTCACTCCCTCACTCACACACACAGACAAGCACACAGACAAACACACTCACTCCCTCACTCACACACACAGACAAGCACACAGACAAACACAGTCACTCTCTCACTCACACACACAGACAAACACACTCACTCCCTCACTCACACACACAGACAAACACAGTCACTCTCTCACTCATACTGTCTCTCTCACCCACTTTTCCTCTTTCACTCTCTCACCCTCCCACACACACTCTCTCTCTCTCTCTCACACACTCTCTCTCTTACTCATTCTCTCTCACTCACTCAGACACACACACAAACAGACCCATTAATTTTTCCTCTCACTCACTCTCTAGAGAGTGGAGAGAACAAGGGGGGTATTTAGAGGAGGAGCGGCTGGCTGAGTGGCTAGACTGCCGAATCCTCCTTCAGGATACCCGGGTTCAAATTCTTGGTAAGGTGTGGGATTTTTTTCTGTTGGGGGAAAGTAGAAAATCCTAACCTGCGCAGTTCACGGTGACTGCACTAGCTAGGCGGCCTTAATTCCTCAGGCTCAAAGCCCCCCCCCCCCCCCCCCCCCCCCAAGGTACTATATTGGCAGTAAATGACAGTTCACTGTAAGGACAGACCATGTGATCTACTTCAACCATGATTCATTAAATCTTTGGGGAGAGGGAGAGAGCGTGAGGGCTATTTGAGACAGTTACCCTATGTTCAACTTCAACCAGGAGTCACTGAATCTTTGGGGAGAGGGAGAGAGAGAGGGCTATTTGGGACAGTTACCCTGTGATCTACATCAACTAGGAGTCACTGAGTCCCCATAGTGGGGAGGGTGGGGAGATATTTGAGACAGTTTGACTCTGTGAGCTACATCAACTAGGAGTCATTGAGTCCCCATAGTGGGGAGGGTGGGGAGATATTTGAGACAGTTTGACTCTGTGATCTACATAAACCAGGAGCCATTGAACCCCCAAAGGGAGTGAGATGTATCTGAGACATAAATGATATACTTCACCCAGGGGCCCACCGGAAACATATGTCTGCGGAATGCCCCTAGGCTTCCATTAGAGACCAGGATCTTCAGAGAAAAGCATCCTCACATGTCAGTCATGTGGTGCTGGCGCATGACCTTTAGAAAAATGTAGACCTATTGTGGGTGTATGTATGATTTCAGACCTATCGTGGGTGTATGTATGATTTCAGACCTATTGTGGGTGTATGTATGATTTCAGACCTATCATGGGTGTATGCATGATTTCAGACCTATCGTGGGTGTATGTATGATTTCAGACCTATCGTGGTTGTATGTATGATTTCAGACCTATCGTGGGTGTATGTATGATTTCAGACCTATCATGGGTGTATGCATGATTTCAGACCTATTGTGGGTGTATGTATGATTTCAGACCTATCGTGGGTGTATGTATGATTTCACACAGATGATCTTTATGTTTTCATGAGCTATGAATCAGCCTATGTTGTAATGTTGTTTCCTGCATGAACTACACCATGCAACAGACGATAATTTTGCTGTAACAGTTCCGGATCACTGATAAAAAACTGGCACCTCTTGGAGCTCATCCTCAGAGTTGCTTGAACCATCCATGGATTTGTCCTTGTCATTATTGCTGTCTGTGTGGTCCCCAGCCTCAGGTGATCCGCTGTGTTTTCTGTCACATGCGCCACTATCTGCTTCTTGCAGCTCATCATTACTGCACACGTTTTCTGGACTCTTCTTGCTTTTCAGCTTCACTGAAGTTTTCTTCTTGTCATATTTGTCAACCTGAGCCTGTTGTGCAGAGGTAGTTGTGTCTGATATTTGATGACTTCCATCTCTGCAGATTGTAGACTGCTTGCCTTTCTTCTCACCATGCTTCTTGTGTTCATTGGACTTGTGTGTACTGTTGCCCCTTTCCTCCTTTTGATGGTTATCGTCACTGCCAGTTGACAGTTGACCCTTTTGCCTTTTCATTTTACCATTATGCTTTTCCCTTTTATCAGTGTTTCCTGGGCTTTTCTTTAGTCCTCTGCTTTTTCCTTTGCCTCTCTGTTTTTCAGCTTCTGGTTGTGTACGCTTCCCATGCATCTCTGAACGTTTCATGTGTTGCTGGCCACGATAGCCTGGAGTCTTCATGTCGTCATCAGAGCTGCTATCAATGTCTGAGTGTGAATCTGTGCTGCTGGAAGATGATGAGGAAGTGTCGTACTGGTCTAGTGCTGGCAGCTGTCGACAGAAAACACATAGTATAGCTGTGTATCTAATAGCATGTTGAGTAACTCACTTTCTCAGTTTATCTGCCATTGTCTATGTATCTAATAGCATGTTGAGTAACTCATTTTCTCAGTTTATCTGCCATTGTTTGTGTATCTAATAGCATGTTGAGTAACTCACTTTCTCAGTTTATCTGCCATTGTCTATGTATCTAATAGCACGTTGAGTAACTCATTTTCTCAGTTTATCTGCCATTGTTTGTGTATCTAAAAGCATGTTGAGTAACTCACTTTCTCAGTTTACCTGCCATTATCTGTGTATCTAAAAGCATGTTGAGTAACTCACTTTCTCAGTTTATCTGCCATTGTCTGTGTATCTAATAGCATGTTGAGTAACTCATTTTCTCAGTTTATCTGCCATTGTTTGTGTATCTAATAGCATGTTGAGTAACTCAGTTTACCTGCCATTATCTATGTATCTAATAGCAGCATGTTGAGTAACTCACTTTCTCAGTTTATCTGCCATTGTCTGTGTATCTAAAAGCATGTTGAGTAACTCACTTTCTCAGTTTATCTGCCATTATCTGTGTATCTAAAAGCATGTTGAGTAACTCACTTTCTCAGTTTATCTGCCATTATCTGTGTATCTAAAAGCATGTTGAGTAACTGACTTTCTCAGTTTACCTGCCATTATCTGTGTATCTAAAAGCATGTTGAGTAACTGACTTTCTCAGTTTACCTGCCATTATCTGTGTATCTAAAAGCATGTTGAGTAACTGACTTTCTCAGTTTATCTGCCATTATCTGTGTATCTAAAAGCATGTTGAGTAACTGACTTTCTCAGTTTACCTGCCATTATCTGTGTATCTAAAAGCATGTTGAGTAACTGACTTTCTCAGTTTACCTGCCATTATCTGTGTATCTAACAGAATATAGACTACATGACAATAGCTGCCTAAATATAATCTTACAATAGTTCACTATAGGCCACCTGGAATAATTTGCAGAGAAATGGTTGGGACTGTAGGAAACGGCACAGGATAGGGAGAAGGGGGGATGGGCAATGGTCATGAGTTGACTGAGGGTCTATGATCCAATGGAAGGTCGTCAAGACAGAAGTAGAAGGACCTTAGAATAGATGACCATGTACTGGAATAAATGGAATGTGTTTGCTGCTGTAACAACAGCCAGATCTTTAGTCAGCACACAGCTGCTGTTGCTGTAGAAAGTGAGGTCATTGCTGATGAAACGGATGTTGTGATAATAGAAATTGAGGTCGTTGCTTGGTAAACAGCTGCTGTTGTAATAGGAAAAGAGGTCATTGCTGATGAAACAGTTGCTGTTGTAATAGAAAATGAAGTCGCTGCGTGTGAAACAGCTGCTGTTGTAATAGGAATTGAGGTCGTTCCTGATGAAACAGTTGCTGTTGTATTAGAAAATGAGGTCCTTGCTTGATAAATAGCTGCTGTTGTAATAGAACGTGAGACGATTGCTTGGTAAACAGTTGCTATTGTAATAGAAAAGTGTTGTTATTATTGCTTGGTAAACAGCTACTGTTGTACTAGAAAGCGGAATCATTGTTAGGTAAATAACTGCTGCAGTAATAGAAAGTGGAATTGTTGCTAGGTAAACAACTGCTGCAGTAATAGAAAGTGGAATTGTTGCTAGGTAAACAACTGCTGCTGTAATAGAAAGTGGAATTGTTGCTAGGTAAACAACTGCTGCTGTAATAGAAAGTGGAATCATTACTAGGTAAACAACCACTGCTGTAATAGAAAGTGGAATTGTTGCTAGGTAAACAACTGCTGCTGTAATAGAAAGTGGAATCATTACTAGGTAAACAACTGCTGCTGTAATAGAAAGTGGAATTGTTGCTAGGTAAACAACCACTGCTGTAATAGAAAGTGGAATCATTACTAGGTAAACAACCACTGCTGTAATAGAAAGTGGAATTGTTGCTAGGTAAACAACTGCTGCTGTAATAGAAAGTGGAATCATTACTAGGTAAACAACTGCTGCTGTAATAGAAAGTGGAATTGTTGCTAGGTAAACAACCACTGCTGTAATAGAAAGTGGAATCATTACTAGGTAAACAACCACTGCTGTAATAGAAAGTGGAATTGTTGCTAGGTAAACAACTGCTGCTGTAATAGAAAGTGGAATCATTACTAGGTAAACAACTGCTGCTGTAATAGAAAGTGGAATTGTTGCTAGGTAAACAACCACTGCTGTAATAGAAAGTGGAATCATTACTAGGTAAACAACCACTGCTGTAATAGAAAGTGGAATTGTTGCTAGGTAAACAACTGCTGCTGTAATAGAAAGTGGAATCATTACTAGGTAAACAACCACTGCTGTAATAGAAAGTGGAATCATTACTAGGTAAACAACCGCTGCTGTAATAGAAAGTGGAATTGTTGCTAGGTAAACAACTGCTGCTGTAATAGAAAGTGGAATTGTTGCTAGGTAAACAACTGCTGCTGTAATAGAAAGTGGAATTGTTGCTAGGTAAACAACTGCTGCTGTAATAGAAAGTGGAATTGTTGCTAGGTAAACAACTGCTGCTGTAATAGAAAGTGGAATTGTTGCTAGGTAAACAACTGCTGCTGTAATAGAAAGTGGAATTGTTGCTAGGTAAACAACTGCTGCTGTAATAGAAAGTGGAATTGTTGCTAGGTAAACAACTGCTGCTGTAATAGAAAGTGGAATTGTTGCTAGGTAAACAACCACTGCTGTAATAGAAAGTGGAATTGTTGCTAGGTAAACAACTGCTGCTGTAATAGAAAGTGGAATTGTTGCTAGGTAAACAACTGCTGCTGTAATAGAAAGTGGGATCATTACTAGGTAAACAAACCACTGCTGTAATAGAAAGTGGAATTGTTGCTAGGTAAACAACTGCTGCTGTAATAGAAAGTGGAATTGTTGCTAGGTAAACAACCACTGCTGTAATAGAAAGTGGAATCATTACTAGGTAAACAACTGCTGCTGTAATAGAAAGTGGAATCATTACTAGGTAAACAACTGCTGCTGTAATAGAAAGTGGAATTGTTGCTAGGTAAACAACCACTGCTGTAATAGAAAGTGGAATCATTACTAGGTAAACAACCACTGCTGTAATAGAAAGTGGAATCATTACTAGGTAAACAACCACTGCTGTAATAGAAAGTGGAATTGTTGCTAGGTAAACAACCACTGCTGTAATAGAAAGTGGGATCATTACTAGGTAAACAACTGCTGCTGTAATAGAAAGTGGAATCATTACTAGGTAAACAACCACTGCTGTAATAGAAAGTGGAATCATTACTAGGTAAACAACCACTGCTGTAATAGAAAGTGGAATTGTTGCTAGGTAAACAACTGCTGCTGTAATAGAAAGTGGAATTGTTGCTAGGTAAACAACTGCTGCTGTAATAGAAAGTGGAATCATTACTAGGTAAACAACCACTGCTGTAATAGAAAGTGGAATTGTTGCTAGGTAAACAACTGCTGCTGTAATAGAAAGTGGGAATTGTTGCTAGGTAAACAACTGCTGCTGTAATAGAAGTTGGATCATTACTAGGTAAACAACCACTGCTGTAATAGAAAGTGGAATTGTTGCTAGGTAAACAACCACTGCTGTAATAGAAAGTGGGATCTGTACTAGGTAAACAACACTGCTGTAATAGAAAGTGGGATCATTACTAGGTAACAACCACTGCTGTAATAGAAAGTGGAATCATTACTAGGTAAACAACCACTGCTGTAATAGAAAGTGGATTGTTGCTAGGTAAACAACTGCTGCTGTAATAGAAAGTGGAATCATTACTAGGTAAACAACCACTGCTGTAATAGAAAGTGGAATCATTACTAGGTAAACAACCACTGCTGTAATAGAAAGTGGAATTGTTGCTAGGTAAACAACTGCTGCTGTAATAGAAAGTGGAATTGTTGCTAGGTAAACAACTGCTGCTGTAATAGAAAGTGGGATCATTACTAGGTAAACAACCACTGCTGTAATAGAAAGTGGAATTGTTGCTAGGTAAACAACCACTGCTGTAATAGAAAGTGGGATTGTTGCTAGGTAAACAACCACTGCTGTAATAGAAAGTGGGATCATTACTAGGTAAACAACCACTGCTGTAATAGAAAGTGGAATTGTTGCTAGGTAAACAACCACTGCTGAATGAATATTTTAGTAAAACACGCTGTATAATGAATTTACTAGGTAAACAACCACTGCTGTAATAGAAAGTGGAAAAAAGTCTGAAAAAGCTGAAAAAATGGAACAAATAAACAACCACTGCTGTAATAGAAAGTGGAATCATTACTAGGTAAACAACTCTGCTGGGAATAGAAAGTGAATCATTACTAGGTAAACAACCACTGCTGTAATAGAAAGTGGGAAAGTTGCTAGGTAAAACACCCTGCTGTAATAGAAAGTGGAATCATTACTAGGTAAACAACCACTGCTGTAATAGAAAGTGGAATCATTACTAGGTAAACAACCCTGCTGTAATAGAAAGTGGAATCATTACTAGGTAAACAACCACTGCTGTAATAGAAAGTGGAATCATTACTAGGTAAACAACCACTGCTGTAATAGAAAGTGGAATTGTTGCTAGGTAAACAACCACTGCTGTAATAGAAAGTGGAATCATTACTAGGTAAACAACCACTGCTGTAATAGAAAGTGGAATTGTTGCTAGGTAAACAACTGCTGCTGTAATAGAAAGTGGAATCATTACTAGGTAAACAACCACTGCTGTAATAGAAAGTGGAATTGTTACTAGGTAAACAACTGCTGCTGTAATAGAAAGTGGAATCATTACTAGGTAAACAACCACTGCTGTAATAGAAAGTGGAATTGTTACTAGGTAAACAACCACTGCTGTAATAGAAAGTGGGATTGTTGCTAGGTAAACAACTGCTGCTGTAATAGAAAGTGGAATCATTACTAGGTAAACAACCACTGCTGTAATAGAAAGTGGAATCATTACTAGGTAAACAACCACTGCTGTAATAGAAAGTGGAATCATTACTAGGTAAACAACTGCTGCTGTAATAGAAAGTGGGATCATTACTAGGTAAACAACCACTGCTGTAATAGAAAGTGGAATTGTTGCTAGGTAAACAACCACTGCTGTAATAGAAAGTGGAATCATTACTAGGTAAACAACCACTGCTGTAATAGAAAGTGGAATCATTACTAGGTAAACAACCACTGCTGTAATAGAAAGTGGAATCATTACTAGGTAAACAACCACTGCTGTAATAGAAAGTGGAATTGTTGCTAGGTAAACAACCACTGCTGTAATAGAAAGTGGAATTGTTGCTAGGTAAACAACCACTGCTGTAATAGAAAGTGGAATCATTACTAGGTAAACAACTGCTGCTGTAATAGAAAGTGGAATTGTTGCTAGGTAAACAACCACTGCTGTAATAGAAAGTGGAATCATTACTAGGTAAACAACCACTGCTGTAATAGAAAGTGGAATTGTTGCTAGGTAAACAACCACTGCTGTAATAGAAAGTGGAATCATTACTAGGTAAACAACCACTGCTGTAATAGAAAGTGGAATTGTTGCTAGGTAAACAACTGCTGCTGTAATAGAAAGTGGAATCATTACTAGGTAAACAACCACTGCTGTAATAGAAAGTGGAATCATTACTAGGTAAACAACCACTGCTGTAATAGAAAGTGGAATCATTACTAGGTAAACAACTGCTGCTGTAATAGAAAGTGGAATCATTACTAGGTAAACAACTGCTGCTGTAATAGAAAGTGGAATCATTACTAGGTAAACAACTGCTGCTGTAATAGAAAGTGGAATCATTACTAGGTAAACAACCACTGCTGTAATAGAAAGTGGAATCATTACTAGGTAAACAACTGCTGCTGTAATAGAAAGTGGGATCATTACTAGGTAAACAACTGCTGCTGTAATAGAAAGTGGAATCATTACTAGGTAAACAACCACTGCTGTAATAGAAAGTGGAATCATTACTAGGTAAACAACCACTGCTGTAATAGAAAGTGGGATCATTACTAGGTAAACAACCACTGCTGTAATAGAAAGTGGAATCATTACTAGGTAAACAACCACTGCTGTAATAGAAAGTGGAATCATTACTAGGTAAACAACCACTGCTGTAATAGAAAGTGGATCATTACTAGGTAAACAACCACTGCTGTAATAGAAAGTGGAATCATTACTAGGTAAACAACCACTGCTGTAATAGAAAGTGGAATCATTACTAGGTAAACAACCACTGCTGTAATAGAAAGTGGAATCATTACTAGGTAAACAACCACTGCTGTAATAGAAAGTGGGATCATTACTAGGTAAACAACCACTGCTGTAATAGAAAGTGGAATCATTACTAGGTAAACAACTGCTGCTGTAATAGAAAGTGGAATCATTACTAGGTAAACAACCACTGCTGTAATAGAAAGTGGAATCATTACTAGGTAAACAACTGCTGCTGTAATAGAAAGTGGGATCATTACTAGGTAAACAACCACTGCTGTAATAGAAAGTGGGATTGTTGCTAGGTAAACAACTGCTGCTGTAATAGAAAGTGGAATCATTACTAGGTAAACAACCACTGCTGTAATAGAAAGTGGAATCATTACTAGGTAAACAACCACTGCTGTAATAGAAAGTGGAATTGTTGCTAGGTAAACAACCACTGCTGTAATAGAAAGTGGGATCATTACTAGGTAAACAACTGCTGCTGTAATAGAAAGTGGGATCATTACTAGGTAAACAACCACTGCTGTAATAGAAAGTGGAATCATTACTAGGTAAACAACCGCTGCTGTAATAGAAAGTGGAATCATTACTAGGTAAACAACTGCTGCAGTAATAGAAAGTGGAATCATTACTAGGTAAACAACCACTGCTGTAATATAAAGTGGAATCATTACTAGGTAAACAACTGCTGCTGTAATAGAAAGTGGAATTGTTGCTAGGTAAACAACTGCTGCTGTAATAGAAAGTGGAATCATTACTAGGTAAACAACCACTGCTGTAATAGAAAGTGGAATCATTACTAGGTAAACAACTGCTGCTGTAATAGAAAGTGGAATTGTTGCTAGGTAAACAACTGCTGCTGTAATAGAAAGTGGAATTGTTGCTAGGTAAACAACTGCTGCTGTAATAGAAAGTGGGATCATTACTAGGTAAACAACCACTGCTGTAATAGAAAGTGGGATTGTTGCTAGGTAAACAACTGCTGCTGTAATAGAAAGTGGGATCATTACTAGGTAAACAACCACTGCTGTAATAGAAAGTGGGATCATTACTAGGTAAACAACCACTGCTGTAATAGAAAGTGGGATCATTACTAGGTAAACAACCACTGCTGTAATAGAAAGTGGAATTGTTGCTAGGTAAACAACCACTGCTGTAATAGAAAGTGGAATTGTTGCTAGGTAAACAACTGCTGCTGTAATAGAAAGTGGAATTGTTGCTAGGTAAACAACTGCTGCTGTAATAGAAAGTGGGATCATTACTAGGTAAACAACTGCTGCTGTAATAGAAAGTGGAATTGTTGCTAGGTAAACAACTGCTTCTGTAACAGAAAAGTGGAATCGTTGCTAGGTAAACAGCTGCTTTTGTAATAGAAAGTGGAATCGTTGCTAGATAAGCAGCTGCTGCTGTGATAGAAAAGTGGTATTATTATTATTATTGCTTGGTAAACAGCTGCTTTTGTAATAGAAAGTGGAATCGTTGCTAGATAAGCAGCTGCTGCTGTGATAGAAAAGTGGTATTATTATTATTATTGCTTGGTAAACAGCTGCTTTTGTAATAGAAAGTGGAATTGTTGCTAGGTAAACAACTGCTGCAGTAATAGAAAGTGGAATTATAGCTTGGTAAACAGCTGCTGCTGTAATAGAAAAGTGGAACCATTGCTTGGTAAACAACTGCTGCTGTAATAGAAAGTGGAATCATAGCTTGGTAAACAGTTGCTGCTGTAACAGAAAGCAGGAGCGCTGTTTGCTACACATCTGCTGTTGTAATAAAACGTGAGGTTGTCGCTGATGAAACAGCTGCTGTTGTGATAGAAAGTGAGATCGTTGCTTGTTAAACAACTGTTGTTATAATAGAAAGCGGGATAGTTGCTCGCTAAACAGCTGCTGATGTAATAAAACGTGAGATCATTGCTAGGTAAACAGCTTCTCTTGTAACAGAAAGCGAGATCGTTGCTTGGTAAACAGTTGCTGTTGTAATATAAAGCAGAATCATTGCTAGGTAAACAGCTGCTGTTGTAATAGAACATACGATCATTGCATGCTAAACAGCTGCTGTTGTAATAGAAAGCGAGATCATTGCTTGGTAAACAGCTGCTGTTGTAATAGAAAGTGGAATCGTTGCTAAGTAAACAGCTGCTGTTGTAATTGAAAGTGGAATCGTTGCTAGGTAAACAACTGCCGATTGCCTGTCATTCTGTGACTAACAAGAAGAATAAAGAAGATGAAGGACTCAATGTTCTGCTTACCTTGCCATCATTCAGTGAGAAAAGATCATCAACACTAACTGTAGAAACACTGCAAGAATCATCCAGATGGTTCTCACTGAGCTGTTTTCTGATTGACTCTATTGTAGATGTTCGTATCCTGTTGTTGCTGAGCCGCACTCGATATAGCCCTCCAAGATGATTTTGAACCAGGTGTAAAATTACCTGTTAGATTGCAGATCACATGCGATCAATGAAAACAATCTCAGTAATACACCTTCTGCCACTCTTCTTCTTCCTCCTCTGTGTCCTCCTCTACTTCATCTTCTTCTCTCTCGTCTTTTTTTTTATTATTCATGTGATTTATGCGTTATATCTGCAGCCCTATTACCTGGACAAAGTCCCTCGTCTTCTCCAAGTCAGTTCTGGAGCCATATTTCACCTTCAGTTCTGGAGCCATATAAAGTCACCTTCAGTTCTGCCAACTCTGCACACATCTGGCATACATTTGAGAACTTACCTGGCCTGTGTGCTCAGTGAGAGTAAAGTGAATCTAGCAAACATTGACACAGTTGAGAACTTACCTGGCCTCTATACTCAGTGAGAGTACAGTGAATCTCACAAACATTGACACAGTTGAGAACTTACCTGGCCTGTATACTCAGTGAGAGTAAAGTGAATCTAGCAAACATTGACACATTTGAGAACTTATCTGGCCTGTATACTCAGTGAGAGTGAATCTAGCAAACATTGACACATTTTAGAACTTACCTGGCCTGTATACTCAGTGAGAGTAAAGTGAATCTAGCAAACATTGACACATTTGAGAACTTACCTGGCCTGTATGCTCAGTGAGAGCACAGTGAATCTAGCAAACATTGACACATTTGAGAACTTACCTGGCCTGTATACTCAGTGAGAGTACAGTGAATCTAGCAAACATTGACACATTTGAGAACTTACCTGGCCTGTATACTCAGTGAGAGTGAATCTAGCAAATATTGACACATTTTAGAACTTACCTGACCTGTATTCTCAGTGAGAGTACAGTGAATCTAGCAAACATTGACACATTTGAGAACTTACCTGGCCTGTGTGCTCAGTGAGAGCACAGCCTTCCAAGTCGAGAACCTGCACAGACTGGCTAGATGCCATGGCAACGAGCACACAGCTGGCGCCATAATCACCAAGTGGATTGTAGTCCAGGAACAACCAGCGGAGGCTGTTACAATTGGCCAGACACATCCCAAACTGTGCCCATCCCAACGCGCTGATACGAGGGTTGTCACTGAGGGTCAGTTCAGTCAAACCTGAGAACAAGATGGCAAGTGAAACATCTCTGCCCAAAAATGGCCATCAAAGTCAGAAGTAGTAATCACCAGAAAATACATACTCCTATATGAAGATTTCCAACAATCAACCTTCTAGTTAACATCAATAATAAAAGTGATGTTCCCTGAAGGCAGCCATTACCTTGAAGACCTTAGCCTCACTTATATCATTGTAAACAGATAAACTACCAACCAGAACAAGAATAGAGTAATGGAACTGGATAACTTATTACCGGGCTTGTTTCCAAGTGGCAGCAGAAGCGAGTACAGCACATCCATGGACAAGTCACTCAATTTGCAGTCTCCGAGGTCAAGGGACACAATCCCAGGATGTTTGCTCAAAGCATGGCCAAGAAGTTTCAACCCTTTATCGCCAAGATCACTGCCATGAATGCTGAAACCAGAAACAATAGAAATTGTAATCACAGAAACAAGTTTGACATGTCTGTCGGCTTGTTTGCCCATTATTTACCATGCATTCAGTGTACACAGTAAACACAGAAACAAGTTTAGCATGTCTGTCCTCTGTTTACCACACATTCAGTGTACACAGTAAACACAGAAACAAGTTTAGCGTGTCTGTCAGCTTGTACACAGTAAACATAGAAACAAGTTTATCTTGTCTGTCCTCTGTTTACCACACATTCAGTGTACACAGTAAACATAGAAACAAGTTTATCATGTCTGTCCTCTGTTTACCACACATTCAGTGTACACAGAAACAAGTTTAGCGTGTCTGTCCTCTGTTTACCACACATTCAGTGTACACAGTAAACACAGAAACAAGTTTAGCATGTCTGTCAGCTTGTACACAGTAAACATAGAAACAAGTTTATCTTGTCTGTCCTCTGTTTACCACACATTCAGTGTACACAGTAAACATAGAAACAAGTTTAGCATGTCTGTCCTCTGTTTACCACACATTCAGTGTATACAGTAAACACAGAAACAAGTGTAGCGTGTCTGTCAGCTTGTACACAGTAAACATAGAAACAAGTTTATCTTGTCTGTCCTCTGTTTACCACACATTCAGTGTACACAGTAAACATAGAAACAAGTTTAGCATGTCTGTCCTCTGTTTACCACACATTCAGTGTACACAGTAAACATAGAAACAAGTTTATCATGTCTGTCCTCTGTTTACCACACATTCAGTGTACACAGTAAACATAGAAACAAGTTTATCATGTCTGTCCTCTGTTTACCACACATTCAGTGTACACAGTAAACATAGAAACAAGTTTATCATGTCTGTCCTCTGTTTACCACACATTCAGTGTACACAGTAACCATAGAAACAAGTTTATCATGTCTGTCCTCTGTTTACCACTCTGTTTACCACACATTCAGTGTACACAGTAAACATAGAAACAAGTTTATCATGTCTGTCCTCTGTTTACCACTCTGTTTACCACACATTCAGTGTACACAGTAAACATAGAAACAAGTTTATCATGTCTGTCCTCTGTTTACCACACATTCAGTGTACACAGTAAACACAAAAACAAGTTTAGCATGTCTGTCCTCTGTTTGCCACACATTCAGTGTACACAGAAACAAGTGTAGCGTACACAGTAGCGTACACAGCAAACATGTCTGTTTAGCGTGTCTGTCCTCTGTTTACCACACATTCTGTGTACACAGTAAACATAGAAACAAGTTTATCTTGTCTGTCAGCTTGTACACAGTAAACACAGACACAAGTTTAGCGTGTCTGTCCTCTGTTTACCACACATTCAGTGTACACAGTAAACATAGAAACAAGTTTAGTGTGTCTGTCCTCTGTTTACCACACATTCAGTGTACACAGTAAACACAGAAACAAGTTTAGCGTGTCTGTTAGCTTGTACACAGTAAACACAGACACAAGTTTAGCGTGTCTGTCCTGTTTACCACACATTCTGTGTACACAGTAAACATAGAAACAAGTTTAGCTTGTCTGTCCTCTGTTTACCACACATTCAGTGTACACAGTAAACATAGAAACAAGTTTAGCTTGTCTGTCCTCTGTTTACCACACATTCAGTGTACACAGTAAACATAGAAACAAGTTTATCTTGTCTGTCCTCTGTTTACCACTCTGTTTACCACACATTCAGTGTACACAGTAAACATAGAAACAAGTTTAGCATGTCAGTCCTCTGTTTACCACACATTCAGTGTACACAGTAAACACAGAAACAAGTTTAGCATGTCTGTCCTGTTTACCACACATTCAGTGTACACAGTAAACACAGAAACAAGTTTAGCGTGTCTGTCAGCTTGTACACAGTAAACATAGAAACAAGTTTATCTTGTCTGTCCTCTGTTTACCACACATTCAGTGTACACAGTAAACATAGAAACAAGTTTAGCATGTCTGTCCTCTGTTTACCACACATTCAGTGTACACAGTAAACATAGAAACAAGTTTAGCATGTCTGTCCTCTGTTTACCACACATTCAGTGTACACAGTAAACACAGAAACAAGTTTAGCGTGTCTGTCAGCTTGTACACAGTAAACACAGACACAAGTTTAGCATGTCTGCCCTCTGTTTACCACACATTCCGTGTACACAGTAAACACAGACACAAGTTTAGCTTGTCTGTCCTCTGTTTACCACACATTCAGTGTACACAGTAAACACAGAAACAAGTTTATCATGTCTGTCCTCTGTTTACCACACATTCAGTGTACACAGTCAACAGAAACAAGTCTGGTATGTCTGTCAGCTTGTTTGTCCTTTGTTTATTACTCGTTCAGTTGTAACAGAGGGGACTGCGTACAGATCCTTGATGTACCTAGGTCAGCCAGTACTCTAGGATCAGGTTGTTGATGTACCTAGGTCAGCCAGTACTCTGGGGTCAGGTCGTTGATGTACCTAGGTCAGCCAGTACTCTGGGGTCAGGTTGTTGATGTATCTAGGTCAGGCAGTACTCTGGGGTCAGATCGTTGATGTACCTAGGTCAGCCAGTACTCTGGGGTCAGGTCGTTGACATACCTAGGTCAGCCAGTACTCTGGGGTCAGGTCATTGATGTACCTAGGTCAGCCAGTACTCTGGGGTCAGGTTGTTGATGTACCTAGGTCAGCCAGTACTCTGGGGTCAGGTTGTTGATGTACCTAGGTCAGCCAGTACTCTGGGGTCAGGTTGTTGATGTACCTAGGTCAGCCAGTACTCTGGGGTCAGGTTGTTGATGTATCTCGGTCAGCCAGTACTCTGGGGTCAGGTCATTGATGTACCTAGGTCAGCCAGTACTCTGGGGTCAGCCAATACTCTGGGGTCAGCTCGAAGCAATAATAATAAAACCTAAAATTGGGTAGGGGAGTAGGGAGGTCAAACTGTTTATCACATGTGTCCAGAAGCAATATCTATCAATACGTGGGAAATGTAGTCACAATTGATTCCTTGTCATCTTCCTGTCAACATTGTCAGAAAAATGGCAGGTTCCAGAGTGCATTACTAATGGAAAACCTTCTAGAAGGGTCAGATGGCACAAACAACATTCCATCGTAAGGGTATTTAAGACACCAGGGGAAGAAGGCACAGAGATCAGACAAGACTATGGTATGTATGTAAAAGTCAGAACCAAGAATGAGAAGTGGAGGAAGAGAGAAGAGTGGCTGGGACTTCAACTGTGTAGATAGTAGCCACAACTAGCAACAAGTAGCAAATATACAACCACTATCACTGTACGGTCTTGAATCCACTTGCAAATGTATCAGTGTAGCACATATAAGCTTGATACCAAGATGCCTGTAATCATTGTGGCAGAGCAACAAAGCGATACCAAACTTCTAGTTGTAATAATAAACATTGAAGTATCACAAATGATAGTGATTATATTCATACTAACTGTGACCGCCAGTCTGGCATTCATGGAGTTGATGTAACTTGCATCCTCACATTGTTAATGTCCCATGTACAGTTACTCGTGTACATGAGAACCTGTATGTGGAAAGGATGAGATTGCAGAGGATCGGCAGAATCTCAAAACTGAGAGGGAAGACCAGGAGAACTTTCAGTCAGATAGTGGTGGGAATGACCAGTAGTATGACTCTTCACTGGCTGTTGAACGATGAGGCGGAGCGTGTATAGAAATGTCCTGAGTGCAGTGATGTCAGTTCTTTGCTCATCTCAACTCAACTCAACTCCCAGCGGTAAACAGCTAATCCTCTGGGCTCATTTTATCCAGGTTTGAGTGTCCCCATTGACCCTTGATCACAGAAGGGCATGGTCCTTGCAAGACATACTATTTCACCACAAGTGGTCTTTGTCGTTGCTTGGATACAGAGGTTCGACTTTGGCTGACATTTCTGATTCAGATGATTGCAACACCCAGCGTGGGTGCCCTGTTCTTCCCTGGTGGGATGGCTCCCGGGTCGGCACAAGCCTGTGGCTGTTGTTTCAGTCTCATTGTAAAGGTTGTAATTTTGTGGAGAGATGTGTTACTGAGGTTGTTCTTGAGAGACGGTGACTCACATTGCAGGCAAAGTTGAACCATTTACAGTGTATCATTGTCCCATTCCGCACTGCACTTGCTCCATAGCGAGCTTGAGGCCTTCTCCGCTGCCTCGCCCAGTCATTTAAGTGCCCGGGTTCGTGCTTGTCCCTTTACACCTAGCCGTTTCACAATGTTGTATGCGGAGCTGGTAACATGGCCTCTTGTGCCTATCTCAACAACAAATAGCTTGGTGGTATATCCTTCCTGTCTCAGGCTTGTGACCATGTCACTGTATTTCTCCATCTTATAGGTGTGCTGTTCCTAACTCTTGACTCGAACGGAACAATCAGCTCGATTAGTACTAACTGCTGAGTCAATGGAGAGCACTATAAAGTCTGGTTGCAACTGAAACCTCAGGATTTCAGCTGGATATTTGCCACGGCTCTGCAGGTTTACTGTCAGCTCCCAGTCTTCAGCGCCCCCGAGGACGGATGGCAGGCTGTCGGGGCAGTTGACTCTGCTATTTTGTCCAGCTTTTATGAAGCCTATCCACCCAGCTTTGACAACATTCCCCATGTTTGCCTGGAGTCTTGCTACATCCACTATGGCTGCCAGTTCAGTGAGAACCATGTTGTGGTGTCACGTGAATCAGCCCTGCCCAAGGGCCGCTCTGCACGCAGACAGCACGTGTTCTACAGTCTAATCCCTTTTGGTCTGTGTGTTACTACACAGGGGACATGTTGGGTCTTCGGATATACCCCATGTGACCAGGATAACAGCTGATGGCAGGAGATCATAAAGTGATATAAATCCTGTTCAACCCTCCTGGGTTATAACGGGAAGATATATATGTTGTACATAGTTTAGCATTCTTTTTGTGTATAATTTGTCACAGAAATCATGTATGAACATTTGTTATATCGATCTTTAATGTGTATGTCACAGAAATCATGTATGAACATTTGTTATATCGATCTTTAATGTGTATGTCACAGAAATCATGTGTGAACATTTGTTATATCGATCTATAATTTGTGTGTAATAAGGTGTCTGATTTCTAAGCCCTATGCCACCTAGGACAACATCTTCCGACTTCTGCATTGCTCTCCCATAGGCAGATTGACTTCCCAGGCTAGTGGTCCCTGCCTACCCAATGTCAAGAATGATTATCATATATTATATTTTGTTAAGTATTCATTTTGTACATAAGTTAACACAGATATAATTGCCCAACATTTGTGATATTAATGTATCAAATCTGTTGAATGAAGTTGTCTATAGAGTTGTTATTTTTTATGCTGATTATCATATGTCATTTATATTGAAATATTCATTTTTTATATAATATTATTGACTACACAAAGGCTTTCGATAGGGTAAGACATGTCAACATGGTAGATATGCTTGCAGATCTACAAATTTATGGGAAAGACATTAGACTTATAAAATAAAAAACATTTATTGGAAACAACAAGCTGCCATAAGGATTGATAATGAAGTGGGACAATATCAGCCTATTAAGAGAGGTGTTAGGCAGGGATGTGTGATGTCTCCAGATCTTTTTTCCCTGTACAGTGAAAATATTTTCAGAAATGTAGAAGATATAAATGGAATCAGCATTGGAGGACGAAACATCAATAACATTAGATATACAGATGATAGTGATACAGTATTGATTGCAGACAATGATAAAAAATTATGTCTATCATATGTCTATATATAATAATATATCAGTATAACCATTCACAATCATAAGACAGACAGAATTTCACGATGCTACATAAAAATTAATATAACATATGTTGAACAACAATATCTATGAAAAATGTTATACAAAAAGGCGATAGCGCGTGTATTATTATAATAATATTATGTGTAATAATTAACCCAGGAGGGATGAACAAGATATTGAAAATAAAAATAAATAAAATTAATGGGTAAATAGTTGAAGCATGAGATGAATGCTAGCGCACTTACTGAAGGCCTGTGAGTGATGTGTTTGTATTGACACAGTGTGCCAGGAGCTGTATGTGTCTCACAGTAGTCACCATTCCGATATTGAAAGTGAGTTGCTGAAGGGAACGGCAGGTCCCGGCCAGCTTGAGAATACATTTCAGGTCTTTGTCGCGAATTGTGCATGCTCGCAAACACAACACTTTCAACTGGTCATCTTTTAATGCTCTACAAATAAACACTACTTCTTCATTTGTCAAAACAGCATTAACTTTATTAAACACATGCGTGGTCATGTTTAACGGTGAAGAAGAAAACCAAACACTGGAAGCTGGGCTGCTAACGTCTGCTAGTCGCCATCTTGGCCGGTAACTACAACAACAACAACCATGCCGCAGCAAATGTCAGAAGGGACCACTGTAGGCGCGGGGCTTCATGTCCCCGCATTGTCTGTCTTCAACAATTAACACCATCTATCGCAATGTATCTTAACAACATACCTCTATCGTTACGTACCGATTACATAACGCAAATTATATGCATTCAAATTGCTAATGCTTCAACACAACACACGAAAGGTAGAGATGGAAGACTACTTGACTTCAGTCTTAGTCTTAGGACCGCTGCAGGCACAGGATGCGCCTGAATAACGGGCCTTCCGAATAACGGTCTCAAATTATTTCATTTAAATGTATATATATTGTTGTTAGATTGTTATGTCTATATCATACTGACACAACCTATGACGAAGTCAAGAGGTAGATAAGAAGAATTCATAAAGTCAAGTGAAAATCAGAACATCTAGACCACCAGAAAGATGGTGCATATTATTAATATTATATTAGTTGCAGTCAACACTAGCATTTTTTGCTGCTGTGATCTCTTGAAAAGTTTGCGTTAAGTAGTTTGCCATTGCTTTCTGAACGACCGGCACCCACACTATTTAGTAAAAAGCCAACGCAACGCTGTCTGCTACCAAATAGCGCGCAGGTGTTTCAAACGCGGGTATACGGGATCAAGAACCACGCCCGTAAGCCTTTCGCCACAACTCTACAAAGGTGACAAGTCACAACCTGTGTTCAGTAGGCACAACAGTTATAACAGGTGACAAGTCACAACCTGTGTTCAGTAGGCACAACAGTTATAACAGGTGACAAGTCACAACCTGTGTTCAGTAGGCACAACAGTTATAAGAGGTGACAAGTCACAGCCTGTGTTCAGTAGGTATAACAGTTATAACAGGTGACATGTCACAACCTGTGTTCAGCGGGCGCAACAGTTATAACAGGTGACAAGTCACAACCTGTGTTCAGTAGGTATAACAGTTATAACAGGTGACAAGTCACAACCTGTGTTAAGTAGGTATAACAGTTATAACAGGTGACAAGTCACAACCTGTGTTCAGTGGGCGCAACAGTTATAACAGGTGACAAGTCACAGCCTGTGTTCAGTAGGTATAACAGTTATAACAGGTAACATGTCACAACCTGTGTTCAGCAGGCGCAACAGTTATAACAGGTGACAAGTCACAACCTGTGTTCAGTAGGTATAACAGTTATAACAGGTGACAAGTCACAACCTGTGTTAAGTAGGTATAACAGTTATAACAGGTGACAAGTCACAACCTGTGTTCAGTGGGCGCAACAGTTATAACAGGTGACAAGTCACAACCTGTGTTCAGTAGGTATAACAGTTATAACAGGTGACCAGTAACAACATGTGTTTAGCAGACGCAACAGTTATAACAGGTGACCAGTAACAACCTGTGTTTAGCAGGCGCAACAGTTATAACAGGTGACCAGTAACAACCTGTGTTTAGCAGGCGCAACAGTTATAACAGGATGCAATACCTCTTGTTTAATGAGGAGGGAGGCGAAAAGAAGAGAGAATGAGGAAGAGAAGAGGAAGGAGGAGGATGGGGAGAAGGAGAGGAAGAATAAAAAAGGAGATGATGATGATAGTGGTGGTGGTGATGGTGATAATGAATCAAAGAAATGGGTTTCCCGCTACACCAAATACTTACCATAAAACAATCTCATCTCATTATGTTCCTCTTGTACCTTGCGGTGTCGAGGTGAAGTATAAATATCGTGAGAGTGCCCGATTATGGGCTTTATGTATCGATTTTCCATGGACTCTGCTATTCCCTCCGTCCAACGTTTACGTGGTCGGCCTCTTTCTCTGTTTCCATCTGGTCTGTACATCATTGCTTGTTGTGGTATGCTGTTGTCTGGTAACCTACTTGCATGGCCAAATCATTTGACTTGCTGCTTTCTAATAAAATCTATTGCTGCTATAACCCCCACTTTAGTCCTGATTTCTTCATTTCTGATCTTATCTCTTCTTGATACGTTGAGTATTCTTCTTAGGAATCTCATTTCTGTTGTTGTGATTTTTCTTTTCTCTTTTTCTGTCATTGTCCAGATTTGGCATTGGTAGCATAGAGTTGGTGAAGATTGCATTGTAAAGTGCTTTCTTAGTAGTTATTGATACATGTTTGTTCTTTAGTATTGGTGCCATTTGTCCAATGAGTTGGTTTGCCTTATTGCATCTATTTTCGATCTCGTCTTCTGATCTGCCATTTGATTATATTATACTTCCTAGGTACTTGAAAGCTCAGAAAGCAATGGCAAACTACTGAGCGTAATCTTGCCAAGAAATCAACAGACAGCTGAAAGATGCTGCTGTTGACAGCGATGTCCTGTAAAAGGATATGCGAATTAAAGAAAGAGAAGAAGATACTTGAAAATCTTTACTTGTTTCAAGGGATGTTCGGTTAGGTGAATTGTTGTTGTTTGTTCTTCTTTAGTTATAGTCATTACCTCTGTTTTGCTTGTGCTAATTTTCATGTTATGTTCCCTACACGTTTCGTTTAGACTATTCATGTGGTCTTGTAATTCAGCTTCTGATTTTGCTATTAGTGCTTGATCGTCCGCAAACAATCTTCAATGAACAAAAGGCAGCCGTGGGAATATGTGTTGATACAACATATTGGTTTGTTATAGAACAGGGAGTCCGTTGGGCTGCATTTTGTCCCCTCATTTAGTTTACTTATATACTGAAAAGATAATGGGGAATGTAAGATAAAATATTGAAAAGGAAAAAACAAAGGCTGATTTTGTAATCAGGGGAACAGAAATTACGGAACTCCGATATTCTGACTTTTTTTTTTTTTTTAAATGTTGCATATCCCTTACAGGACGTTGCAGTCAACACCAGCAATTGTCTTCTGCTGTTGATGTACTAGGCAAGGTTTTACATTCAGTAGTTTGCCATTGCTTTCTGAACGACCGGCTCCCATTCCAACACGTTATAACACAACGCGCCACAGGTCTGCTGCACAAATCGGTCGCGGTTGCGTTTCGAAAGCCTGGTAAGCGGCTCACGAAATGCGTTCACAAGCCTTTGGCCACGGAGAGCGGTATATATTCTGACTACATATATTATTATCAACATCACAAAATAGGATTGAGAAGCTAAGTCAAAGACAGAGAATAAAATGGGAAAGAAATTAAAAGTATATCTGAAAGCTGCACACAAAAATAATATTAATAATAACCAATAAAACAAATATTGCAACATGTATTTATCAACGAGGGTAATTACAGAAAGTGAGTAGGTTTGAATATTTAGGGTCTCTGCTTTCTGACGATGGAAATAAGGTGACAGAAACTGAAATCGACAAAAACTAAAGCAATTAAAATCTATGTGGACTTGAAGAGACAAAACAACAGAAGTCAGAATATTAACATCGTGCACATTGCCTTTTGAAGCATATTGGCATGAAATTTGGATGCTACTAAACAATTCAATTGAAATTTGCATTTCACAAGATGGAGATTATTCTCTGAAAATATCTTTGTCACTGGAGCTTAGGAAACGAGTTGTTAGGCGTTATATTGAGTAAGGAGGGGTTATATTGAGTTAATTGAGTAAGGAAGAAAATCATGGACAATGAGTAGACAGTTGGAGAATTATGTGGATAGACGGAGTAACGATGACATCTTAAAAGAAAGTAACTCACAAAGTGAACTGGTTACTTGCATCAGAAGACAACAGTTCACATTCTTTGTGCATGTCATGAGAAGAATAAAACTGCAGTATGTAGTCACAACAGAGGGCTAGACAAGCAGGGAGAAGCCAAGACAGAAGATGGCAGACAGTCTGACATCGTGATACGGAGGAATATTAGTATCAGAAATGATTGGCAGCTGACGAGACAAAGATATGTGGACGACTTGTGCTCATTCTGACCAATGTTCAAAGATATGTGGGCAACTTGTGCTCATTCTGACCAATGTTCACATTTTATGTCAATTTTTGAAAGTGTAATTTACACACACAAATGTTAATAGATGTAGGTCTCACCTCTCAGTGTACACACTCAATAACTGCCTGTTTACAAGCCCATTATATGAATATACATTTGGCATTATGATTGGTAATTATAAATTAATAATGATGTGAAGCTCGGTGTTTCAAATAAACTTATAACTGAAAACTCAACCACATGTCAGTATTTCTACAAGTCATGTATGGTAATGTGTATGTTGAGATGTGGGTGTATCCCTTATCAGTATTTCTACACTTAACCACACATGACATGCAGAAATACTGATATGGGATATATATGACGCATGTCAACATACACATTACCACACATGACATGTAGAAATACTGATATGGGATTACCTGCATATGCACCGACACTCACTTCCTCTGATGATGTGAAGGATGTGTTCTATGAGGAGTTAGACTCTGTTGTCAAGGCAGTTCCAAAATCTGACTACATTTATATGCTCGGTGGTTTCAATACTCGTTTGGGCAAGGACTCGAGTTCATGGCCAGTGTGATTTGGAAATTATAAGCTAGTACAACATCGGTCGCAGAAATGAAAATGGGCAAAGGCTGCTTGCGCATTGCACAAGAAATGACCTATTCATTGTTTTTTTTTTAAACAAAAGAGCGGCATAAGGTCGCTTGGAAACACTCGAGAATCGAGATCCGGCCATTGGCATCAGTTAAACTTCATCATTACAAGGAGACAACATCTGAACTAAACATCATTAACTCGAAGTTACCACAGTGCTGACTGTGAAACGGATCATTCTTTAGTTGTTGCAATTGTTAGACTGAAACCAAAGAGAATCTACACTGCTAAACACAAATCTATCCTTATGATTAATATTCTCAACACCAAAGATCCTGATAAGTGCTTTGAGTTCCAACGGCAACTTGAAGACGCTTTCACTGATACATCAGAAAATTGTACAGCAAGTGAAAAGTTGGGTATACTTAAGGACTCTCTTCATAATGCGGCGGTAGGGGGTATATGACACTGTGAATCATAAAAGACAGGACTGGTTTGCAGCAAACAGCCAGACACTGCAACCTTTGATTGATAGAATGAAGATAGCTCTCTTAAGAAACAAGGAAAGAACAACTCAAAACACTTTCAGTGAGCTGAAACAAGCTAGGAAGGATGTGAAAAAGGCTGCTAGGCAGTGTTAGTTAGTTAGTTATCAGTTGGGGTATCTTCGTTGCACTCCGGACATGTCCATAGGTGCTCAGATCCTCCCCCCAGCATATGCATATAATATATGCTAGGCAGTGTGTAAACGACTATTGGATCAAATTATGCGAGTGCATTCAAAATGCAAGTGAAAAGGGAAACATCAGAAGCATGTATGAAGGGATAAAAAAGGCCTGTGGTCCAAAAATTAAAATAAGTTCATCATTGAAAACCTTGACTGGAGAAATTATCACTGATAAGAAATAGCAGATGGATAGATGGGTAGAGCACTATTTGGAGCTTTACTCAAGCGAGACCAAACTAGCGGATGATGCCCTCAGCGCCATAGAGGCTCTGCCAACTCTTGAGCACCTGGACACACTTCCCACCATAACAGAAGTTAAGACACTCATTCTACAGATCCACAAGTTAATACTGTAGAGCTGTGCTGGCGAGAAGGACAAGTCCCACAGTATTTCAAAGATTCAAGCAAAGCATTAAGTCCTGGGAAATCAAGTCTACCCCGAATCACAGTGTCTCTTTCGACAGAACCGGTCTACCATTGATATGATATTCTCATTGCGACAAATGCAAGAAAAATGCTGTGAACAGAACCAACCACTGTTTATTGCCTTCATCGACCTCACAAAGGCATTTGATTTAGTCAACCGTGAGGGTCTATTCAGGGCAATAAAGAAGATCGGCTGCCCGCCAACTCTTCTGTCAATTGTGGAATCGTTCCACACAGGCATCAAAGGTATGATCAAGTTTCACGGTACAACTTCAGAAGAGTTTGAAATCAAGAGTGGAGTAAGCAAGGTTCTGTACAATTCCCCTCTTTGGAATATACTTTTCCTCCCCCGATGTGTCTCCACCTTGCCGTGGTGGGGGAGCTTGCGTGTACCAGTGACCCCATGTGCTGTCGATGGATGAAAACTACATATCGGACAGCTTATGGGCTAGGGGCCAGACTAAGCGAGACACAACCTGCTGCTCTGCAGGTAGACTGAGGATAGCAGTCAAAAGTTTAAATCAGGCGCACGAAGGCAGAAGTTCTTGGTCCGGACACATACTCTACGGATCTCTGTCGAGGGTTGAGGCTGAACGCCTCTAAGCCTTAAACCCTTGGATGTGAGAGCCGGGCCGATACCCACCTACCGAAAAATAGACGTGAGATACTGAGCAAGCTACATGCCCAGTTCAGATACTTGTCCGAATGAGAGGGCCTGGCCGTTTCTCGCTCACTGCTGCACGGAGGTAAGGTGTTGAGCCGGCAGCACATGTAGCCTACCTCGTGAGCGAGTACTAAAAGGTAGAAGAAGTCCCCAGACGAATGAAATGGTTACGAAAACTGTCTGTATCTAACTCATAGAAAGTGTAGACAAAGGTGGAAAAACGTCTCAATAAGAAATGGAACGCACGGCTAGCGAATCCATTGCGTGGTCCAAAGTCAAAAGCAAAAGCTTAACCTATTGGATGTCGCCCGCAGACTGACCGTTCCTGGTGTGTGCAAGCGAGATGCCCAACACATGGAAGTGAGGAACTAAAGCAGCCATGAGCAGGACGTGTCAACTCCTCGGGTGAGCCCAGTCTCAACGCAATATGTGCCGGCTCTGCAATTATGGAAGCCTCCTTGGATAGCGAGGGAATGCCCGTGGTCTGCCCCTGCCGTCCCTTGAGGGTTGACCGTGTCTTTGACCGTTCTATCTTGACCAGCTGAGATGTGGGCGACATCACAACAATAAGTCTAACGTGCCTCGAAACCCGAGGAAGGCTAACCTCATTAAAAATGCCCGCCGAAGTCGGAAGTGCCGTCCTATGGGTGGCAAAATAAAAATTGGCACTGCGCATTTACGTCCGAGTGAAATGTCTCGTCCGAATGTCTCTCGTGCTAGGAACAGCTCTGACTACCTAGTTTCCGAATGCCGCTCTTGTTCGGAACAGCTCTGACTAGGTAGTTTTCCGAATGTCTGTCGTGCCTGGAACAGCCCTGACGGGAACAAAGACAAGCACATGTCCGAACCGAAAACTCGCTGAGTGGATACCGTCTGGTTTGTGCCCAATATATTGAAGTGAGGAATTTAAGTAGCCATGAGCAGGACGTAACGATTCCCTCGGTGAGCCCAGCACCAGAGCGCTATGTGTCGGCTCTGCAATTATGGAAGCCACCCAGGATGGCGGAAAATGCTATGGACTGTCCCTGCCTTTCTTTGAGGGATATGACCGTGAAGTCTTCGAATGTTCCAACTTGACCATCTGGGAGGTGGACGGTACCACAAAAGTGAGTGTCTCCCGGGAATGCTAACCTGGTCAAAAATGCACGCTGAAAGTCGGATGTGTTGACCTAAGGGTGCCTAACGAGACACACCACAATCACATCTGTAAAACTCTCCGGATGAACGCAAAGAAGAAGAAGAAGAATATACTTTTCACGTGATCAGGATGGTGGTATATATTTTCACTCATGCTCAGAGAGTTGCTTTTTGGACATGATGCTGCAATTACGACCCACTCTGAGGAAGAATTACAATGTATACTATCTGCATTCTCCAATGCTTGTTCCGAATTTGGTTTAACAATTAGCAAAAAGAAGGCACAGATTATGTCACAAGGTGCACATAGGGTCCCATCAATCTTTATTCACGATACAAAGTTGGTAGTCTCTGTGGCGAAGTTATCAAGCCATTTGACTCGGCTGCGAAGGTTGTGGGTTCAATTCCAGGCCGCGTCCTACATTTCACGAGTTAAATTTTTCGGAGACCCCTGTGGGTCGTCGCTAGAGCTACGGAGTTCGTGCTTTGTGTGACGCTTTCCGCGCTGCGGAAAGAGACTGAGCCATATGGGATAAAACACGGTGCAATGAAGTCGACCATGTCGACTTTTAAACGACTTTGACCAAGTTGGAAATAGTAGAAAATTTTACATATCTAGGATCAGAGGTACACAGTAAATTATCACTAGTTCAGGAAATCAACATCAGGATTGGTAAGGCATCAACAACAATGAACAGATTAACAAAAAGTATGGGAGAACAGGAAGCTTACTGCCAAGACAAAAGTCCTGGTCTTTTGTCTTCAGTACTCTTCTTTATGGCAGTGAAGCCTGGTCAACTTACTCACCACCAAGAGACACATTTAAACATCTTTCATATGCAGTGTCGCAATGGCGACAAATAGATAGATAACAAATGATGGGACAGCTTATTGTGTAGTTAGATAACAAATGATGGGACAGCTTAAGGTGTATATTGATAAACGATGGGACAGCTTAAGGTGTATATTGATAAACGATGGGACAGCTTAAGGTGTATATTGATAAACGATGGTGCAGCTTACTGTGTAGATAGATAACAAATGATGGGACCGCTTATTGTGTAGTTAGATAACAAATGATGGGACAGCTTATTGTGTAGTTAGATAACAAATGATGGGACAGCTTATTGTGTAGTTAGATAATACATGATGGGACAGCTTATTGTGTAGTTAGATAATACATGATGGGACAGCTTATTGTGTGGTTAGATAAAAAATGATGGGACAGCTTATTGTGTAGTTAACAAATGATGGGACAGCTTATTGTGTAGTTAACAAATGATGGGACAGCTTATTGCGTAGATAGATAACAAATGATGGGACAGCTTATTGTGTGGTTAGATAATACATGATGGGACAGCTTATTGTGTAGATAGATAACTGATGGGACAGCTTATTGTGTAGATAGATAACTGATGGGACAGCTTATTGTGTAGATAGATAACTGATGGGACAGCTTATTGTGTAGATAGATAACTGATGGGACAGTTCATTGTGTAGATAGATAACTGATGGGACAGCTTCATTGTGTAGATAGATAACTGATGGGACAGCTTATTGTTTAGATAGATAATTGATGGGACAGCTTATTGTGTATATAAACAATGGTGCAGCTTGTTGTGTAGATAGATAACTGATAGGACAGCTTATTGTGTGGTTAGATAAAAACGATGGGACAGCTTATTGTGTAGATAGATACATTACATTGGCACCTTTCCGTATTGACGGACGATAGTTTGGTACATTGTGCTTCAAAAAGGCTTAATAACTACGACCCATGGCGGTGGCGAATGTGGCTGGTAATGCCAATTCGTGCTGCAAATGTTTGTCCACAGTGGATGCATGTGAAAACATGGTCATTTCCACCATCATGCACCATAGCACAAAGCCTGGGCTAAAATATAGAGACTATGTGTTGCCCATGTAGCATGATTCCTCTCTTGGCCTGCCTAGTTCACTCTAGAGGAAAGGTAACACCTATACATCTGGAACAAGACAAGCTGCTGGTTCAGCAAAGCAATGCTCTAGCTGTCCGCCTGTTGGAGCTTCGATCCTAGACCAGCTGCCAACCAAGGCTTAGAACCTGGTCTGCCCTGCCATTTTGTCTTTGGGTTGCATTTCCTCGCACCAGGATAAGATTTGTACCTTCCCAATTGTGCTCTTCCGCCCGAAGCCGTTGGCACAATGTGGGGTGTCGGGTTTGGTAAGCGCCGCCCAACATTCAGTGCTGACAGAAAGCAGGTAGTACTGTGTAGATAGATAATTATGATAACAAATGATGTGACAGCTTACTGTGTAAATAAAAAAACAAGCGACGAGCCAGATCCTTTCACATGAAATGTAACAACGCCAGTGTTCATTCTTATTTACACATTAACTCTTTTATTTCTTCTGGAATGGTTATCAACATCACATACGTGTTCCAGTCGCCTCTAAACTAACTAAAGTCTGTATATGTTTGATATTTTGAAGCATACCTACAGCCCCCTTTCATGAAATATTATACAATGATAAATGATGATTCTCTGATACAAACCACTAATCTGACACAAAGGCTGGAGCACCAATATCTTTGTGGCTGCCATAAACTTGTCTCAAGCCCTCGGATTCAAAGTGGCCTGTCCAACGGCATGGATGAGAACACCTGAATTGTCATTCACTTGATCAGCAGCTCTGAGTCACTCATGGCTCTCGACAGCCTCGTGTAGGGTGGGCTTCGCACTTACCTCTATCCTCTGTCAATTCCCAGTCACACCAACCAGGGCCCAGCTCACAGATGTCTTGTGCAGATCTTTGAGAAGATGACCAGTCTGATGATATACATATTCATGCTGTGTTGCTCTGCCAGAAATAGATCCCACGATCAGCTCATACAGACAGAAAGCTCAGTGCACAAACGGCAATCATGTATTATCACAAGTGCTTCTACCTTGTGTCCCTACCAGAAATATGTCACATGGCAAGATGTGGCCAGTCTCAAGACACTGACGATGTCTGCAGACAGTAGGTACTGATCTTCTGCTGTTTGTAATTTTATGACAGTATTTACAAGATTGTTGAAAGCATTATTTTAGTTCAAGCAATATCTGCTAGGATTTACTCAGAAACTCTCTGAGGGAAACTATGAAGCGACTTACAGAACCAACACCACTGTTCTTGGATTCAAATAGCCGGCGTTTTTCTCTCAGAGTGTCTGAAGAAGACTGTTTGCATGTTAAGCCAGATCCATGGTCAATTGCAGCAGTTTGTGGAGATGTTAAGGTAGAGATCTTAGCTCCATGGTTAATTGTAGCAGTTTGTGGAGATGTCAAGTTAGAGATCTTAGCTCCGTGGTTAATTGTAGTAGTTTGTGGAGATGTCAAGTTAGAGATCTTAGCTCCATGGTTAATTGTAGTAGTTTGTGGAGATGTCAAGTTAGAGATCTTAGCTCCGTGGTTAATTGTAGTAGTTTGTGGAGATGACAAGTTAGAGATCTTAGCTCCAGCCCTGTCTTGTGAGTAAACAGTATGTTTGGCCACGTGTCTCCTACCTATCATGCTCAGTTCCTGTCTCTGGTGAGCCCCAACTGTAGCAGGCAAACTTTGATCAATTCTAGCAGACTGTCCAGACATCACAGCCTGGTCCATAATAACACTATCATAAACAGCACATCCTGCTAACACATCTGAGTTTGTCAGGCATGTGTATTGTGTGGGATGTGAGGTGACATCTGAGTTTGTCAGGCATGAGTGTTGTGTGGGATGTGAGGTGACATCTGAGTTTGTCAGGCATGAGTGTTGTGTGGGATGTGAGGTGACATCTGAGTTTGTCAGGCATGAGTGTTGTTGTGTGGGATGTGAGGTGACATCTGAGTTTGTCAGGCATGAGTGTTGTTGTGTGGGATGTGAGGTGACATCTGAGTTTGTCAGGCATGAGGTTTGTTGTGTGGGATGTGAGGTGACATCTGAGTTTGTCAGGCATGAGGTTTGTTGTGTGGGATGTGAGGTGACATCTGAGTTTGTCAGGCATGAGGTTTGTTGTGTGGGATGTGAGGTGACATCTGAGTTTGTCAGGCATGAGGTTTGTTGTGTGGGATGTGAGGTGACATCTGAGTTTGTCAGGCATGAGTTTTGTTGTGTGGGATGTGAGGTGACATCTGAGTTTGTCAGGCATGAGTTTTGTTGTGTGGGATGTGGGGTGACATCTGAGTTTGTCAGGCATGAGTTTTGTTGTGTGGGATGTGGGGTGACATCTGAGTTTGTCAGACATGTGAGTTGTGTGGGATGTGAGGTGACATCTGAGTTTGTCAGGCATGAGTGTTGTGTGGGATGTGAGGTGACATCTGAGTTTGTCAGGCATGAGTTTTGTTGTGTGGGATGTGAGGTGACATCTGAGTTTGTCAGGCATGAGTTTTGTTGTGTCGGATGTGGGGTGACATCTGAGTTTGTCAGGCATGAGTTTTGTTGTGTGGGATGTGGGGTGACATCTGAGTTTGTCAGACATGTGAGTTGTGTGGGATGTGAGGTGACATCTGAGTTTGTCAGGCATGAGTGTTGTGTGGGATGTGGGGTGACATCTGAGTTTGTCAGGCATGAGTTTTGTTGTGTGGGATGTGGGGTGACATCTGAGTTTGTCAGGCATGAGTTTTGTTGTGTGGGATGTGGGGTGACATCTGAGTTTGTCAGGCATGAGTAGTGTTGTGTGGGATGTGGGGTGACATCTGAGTTTGTCAGGCATGTGAGTTGTGTGGGATGTGGGGTGACATCTGAGTTTGTCAGACATGAGTTTTGTTGTGTGGGATGTGGGGTGACATCTGAGTTTGTCAGGCATGTGAATTGTGTGGGATGTGAGGTGACATTTGAGTTTGTCAGGCATGAGTGTTGTGTGGGATGTGGGGTGACATCTGAGTTTGTCAGACATGAGTTTTGTTGTGTGGGATGTGAGACCCTAATGGAACCTGTTGTCTGAGAGTGTTGTGTGGGGTCTCCAATAGGGCAATAATCTGACAAACTATCATCAGTTAAAGAGCTACTGTAGACGACCCCTGTCACAGATCTCTTCCTGCCACGTGCACAGCTCTTCACACGTGATCTTTTACACGGATGAGAAATGTGTTCAAGTCTACCCACACACTGTGTAGTGAGGTTGTGCCTTGGATTGATGCTTCCCTCCACGAATGTCTGGCTCAGAAACATGCTCTCTGAGTGTGGTTCTGGAGTGGTTTCACACAACATTCTAACAGACAGCTGTCTACTGTGGTAATCCATGTGCTTTCCTGGCCTGCCTGTTGACAAAAGGTGCTGGAAGCAGGCCATATCTCCACGATCACTGATGTCCAGCCCAAATGGTCCTCGCAGCTGTCTGACAATGGGTAGAACTCTGGCTGGTCTCAGTGAGGAGACAAACTCCATCAGCTCCCCATAGTTGCAGTGATCAGAGTATGGGATGACAAAGATGTTTGCATCTCTAACAAATGGCTGACAATCCAGACCTGAAATGGCATGTGTGAATGTTAGCTGCTGGATTTCTTTAGCCTGTGATGTGTACATGTGTCAGTCATGTTATAATGCATACACATGTCAGCCATGTTGTGTTGTGTACACATGTCAATTATGTTGTGTTGTGTACACATGTCAGCCATGTTGTGTTGTGTACACATGTCAGTGATGCATACACATGTTAATTATGTTGTGTACACATGTCAATTATGTTGTGTACACATGTCAATTATGTTGTGTACACATGTCAATTATTTGTGGTGTGTACACATGTCAGCCATGTTATGATGTATACACATGACAGCCATGTTGTGATGTGTCCACATGTCAGCCATGTTGTGTGGGTTCAGGGTGTGTGGGTGGGGAAATATGGGTGGGTGCAGGGCTTTGTGTGTGGGTAGGTGGGGGATGTGTGTTTGGCTGGGCGGTTGGGGGTGTGTGGAGGATGTGTGTAGGTGTGGGGATGTGTGGGTGGGTGCATGTATGTGTGCTTGAAGGTGTGTGGGTGAGTGATGTGTGTGGGGGGATGTGTGGTGGATGGAAGATGTGTGTAGGTGGGGTATGTGTGGATGGGCGGGGGCAGTGTATGTGTGCCTGGGGGTGTGTGTGTGTGTGTGGTTGGATGGAGGATGTGTGTGTGTGTGTGTGTGTGTGTGGGTGGGGGGATGTGTGGGTGGATAGGTGAGGGATGTGTCTCATAACATGGTAATATGCATTGTTCATGTTTACAACATTCTTTTGACAATGTTTTTTTCCTATGTGAATGTATTACACACTATTGATGAACGAAAGATGGGTGATTGGAAGGGCTGAGAACATGAGGACAGCACCAGACAACAAGTCACACTGCCACAACATGAGGACAGCACCAGACAACAAGTCAGACTGCCACAACATGAGGACAGTACCAGACAACAAGTCAGACTACAACAACCTGAGGACAGTACCAGACAACAAGTCAGACTGCCACAACCTGAGGACAGTACCAGACAACAAGTCACACTGCCACAACATGAGGACAGCACCAGAAAACAAGTCAGACTGCCACAACCCGAGGACAGTACCAGACAACAAGTCAGACTGCCACAACATGAGGACAGCAACAGACAACAAGTCAGACTGCCACAACCTGAGGACAGCACCAGACAACAAGTCACACTGCCACAACATGAGGACAGTACCAGACAACAAGTAAAACTGCCACAACATGAGGACAGTACCAGACAACAAGTCAGACTGCCACAACATGAGGACAGCACCAGACAACAAGTCAGACTGCCACAACATGAGGACAGCAACAGACAACAAGTCAGACTGCCACAACCTGAGGACACTACCAGACAACAAGTCAGACTACCACAACCTGAGGACAGTACCAGACAACAAGTCAGACTATCACAACCTGAGGACAGCACCAGACAAGTCAGACTACCACAACCTGAGGACAGTATCAAACAAGTCACACTACCACAACCTGAGGACAGTACCAGACAATAAGCCAGACTGTCACAACCCGAGGACAGCACCAGACAACAAGTCAGACTGCCACAACATGAGGACAGCACCAGACAACAAGTCAGACTACCACAACATGAGGACAGCACTAGACAACAAGTCAGACTGCCACAACATGAGGACAGCACCAGACAACAAGTCAGACTGCCACAACATGAGGACAGCACCAGACAACAAGTCAGACTGCCACAACATGAGGACAGCACCAGACAACAAGCCAGACTGTCATAACCCGAGGACAGCACCAGACAACAAGTCAGACTACCACAACATGAGGACAGCACCAGACAAGTCAGACTGCCACAACATGAGGACAGTACCAGACAACAAGCCCCACTACCACAACATGAGGACAGTACCAGACAACAAGTCAGACTACCACAACATGAGGACAGCACCAGACAACAAGCCACACTACCACCACCTGAGGACAGCACCAGACAACAAGTCAGACTGCCACAACCTGAGGACAGCACCAGACAACAAGTCAGACTGCCACAACCTAAGGACAGCACCAGACAACAAGTCAGACTGCCACAACCTGAGGACAGTACCAGACAACAAGCCAGACTGCCACAACCTGAGGACAGTACCAGACAAGTCAGACTGCCACAACATGAGGACAGCACCAGACAAGTCAGACTGCCACAACCTGAGGACAGCACCAGACAAGTCAGACTGCCACAACCTGAGGACAGCACCAGACAAGTCAGACTGCCACAACATGAGGAAAGCACCAGACAACAAGTCAGACTGTCACAACCTGAGGACAGCACCAGACAACAAGCCAGACTGCCACAACATGAGGACAGCACCAGACAACAAGTAAGACTGCCACAACCTGAGGACAGTACCAGACAACAAGTCAGACTGCCACAACACGAGGACAGCACCAGACAACAAGCCAGACTGCCACAACATGAGGACAGCACCAGACAACAAGTCAGACTACCACAACCTGTGGACAGTACCAGACAACAAGTCAGACTGCAACAACATGAGGACAGCACCAGACAACAAGTCAGACTGCCATAACATGAGGACAGCACCAGACAACAAGTCAGACTGCCACAACATGAGGACAGCACCTGACAACAAGTCAGACTGCCACAACATGAGGACAGTACCAGACAATAAGCCAGACTGTCACAACCCGAGGACAGCACCAGACAACAAGTCAGACTGCCACAACATGAGGACAGCACCAGACAACAAGTCAGACTACCACAACATGAGGACAGCACAAGACAACAAGTCAGACTGCCACAACATGAGGACAGCACCAGACAACAAGTCAGACTACCACAACATGAGGACAGCACCAGACAACAAGTCAGACTGCCACAACATGAGGACAGTACCTGACAACAAGCCAAACTGTCACAACCCAAGGACAGCACCAGACAACAAGTCAGACTACTACAACATGAGGACAGCACCAGACAAGTCAGACTGCCACAACATGAGGACAGTACCAGACAACAAGCCAGACTGCCACAACATGAGGACAGTACCAGACAACAAGTCAGACTGCCACAACATGAGGACAGTACCAGACAACAAGTCAGACTACCACAACCTGAGGACAGTACCAGACAACAAGCCAGACTGCCACAACATGAGGACAGCACCAGACAAGTCAGACTGCCACAACATGAGGACAGTACCAGACAACAAGCCAGACTGTCACAACCCGAGGACAGTACCAGACAACAAGTCAGACTGCCACAAAATGAGGACAGCACCAGACAACAAGTCACACTACCACAACCTGAGGACAGTACCAGACAACAAGTCAGACTGCCACAACATGAGGACAGCAACAGACAACAAGCCAGACTGCCACAACCTGAGGACAGTACCAGACAACAAGCCAGACTGTCACAACCTGAGGACAGTACCAGACAACAAGTCAGACTGCCACAACATGAGGACAGCACCAGACAACAAGTCAGACTGCCACAACATGAGGACAGCACCAGACAACAAGTCACACTACCACAACCTGAGGACAGTACCAGACAACAAGTCAGACTACCACAACATGAGGACAGCACCAGACAACAAGTCACACTACCACAACCTGAGGACAGTACCAGACAACAAGTCAGACTGCCACAACCCTGAGGACAGCACCAGACAACAAGCCAGACTGCCACAACATGAGGACAGTACCAGACAACAAGTCAGACTGCCACAACATGAGGACAGCTACCAGACAACAAGTCAGACTGCCACAACATGAGGACAGTACCAGACAACAAGTCAGACTGCCACAACATGAGGACAGTACCAGACAACAAGTCAGACTGCCACAACATGAGGACAGTACCAGACAACAAGTCAGACTGCCACAACATGAGGACAGTACCAGACAACAAGTCAGACTGCCACAACATGAGGACAGCACCAGACAACAAGTCACACTACCACAAGATGAGGACAGTACCAGACAACAAGTCAGACTGCCACAACATGAGGACAGCACCAGACAACAAGTCAGACTGCCACAACATGAGGACAGCACCAGACAACAAGCCAGACTGTCACAACCCGAGGACAGCACCAGACAACAAGCCAGACTGCCACAACATGAGGACAGCACCAGACAACAAGTCAGACTGCCACAACATGAGGACAGTACCACACAACAAGTCAGACTACCACAAGATGAGGACAGCAGCAGACAACAAGCCAGACTGCCACAACATGAGGATAGTACCAGACAACAAGTCATGAGGACAGTACCAGACAACAAGTCAGACTGCCACAACATGAGGACAGTACCAGACAACAAGTCAGACTGCCACAACATGAGGACAGTACCAGACAACAAGTCAGACTGCCACAACATGAGGACAGTACCAGACAACAAGTCAGACTGCCACAACATGAGGACAGTACCAGACAACAAGTCAGACTGCCACAACATGAGGACAGCACCAGACAACAAGTCACACTACCACAAGATGAGGACAGTACCAGACAACAAGTCAGACTGCCACAACATGAGGACAGCACCAGACAACAAGTCAGACTGCCACAACATGAGGACAGCACCAGACAACAAGCCAGACTGTCACAACCCGAGGACAGCACCAGACAACAAGCCAGACTGCCACAACATGAGGACAGCACCAGACAACAAGTCAGACTGCCACAACATGAGGACAGTACCACACAACAAGTCAGACTACCACAAGATGAGGACAGCAGCAGACAACAAGTCAGACTGCCACAACATGAGGACAGCAACAGACAGACAAACCTGTGTAAATGGCTGTTGGGATGATGGCAACTGTTGGCTGGGTGTTGTTGAGCTTGTGCAGCAACTTGCGGCTGATTGTGTGCATGGGAACAGTCCTGATCCTGCAGTTGCCCCCCAGGCTGGTGGTGGTGAATACATCTGTTGCAAAGAGCATCTGTGATATGTGATAGCACTCAGGAGACACACAAACTGTTTCATTTAATCTGATTCCCAGTTGTGCCAGAAGAGATTCCTTGCCCAGTTTTCTAACACCAATGAGAACATGGTGTCGCGGATGTCGTTGTATGATGCTGACAATCATGCTCAAGCACTCACCCCTGCTGGGGAACACACACTTGGGGCTGCAAAACGTGTTGTCCAGGTACAGAGTATCAATGTGGGTGGCCAGGTGCTTACAGCTGTCCATGAGCTTGGGAGAAGCCCGGAAATCACCTGTGTACAAGATCTTTCCAAAATCACCTTGGAAGTAAAACATAAGAGCACCAGGGCAGTGATTGGCATCAATAGCTATCACAGTGAAACTGCTCGAGCCAGGCCCTGACACCAGCATGCTGCGGTTGAGCTCACAGATCCTAAGCAGTGACCCTGGCAGTCCGTGTCTGCTAGTCAGCAATTGTGAGGTGAACTCTGAACAATAGATTGGCTTGTGCCAGGATGATGTGAGTCCAATGATGTGGTCACCGTGTAAGTGTGTTAGAAAGTGAACAAGGCTGTCACCCCTTCCCTGAATCTTCCAGTAGTCCACGGCAATGTTGGTGCCATGCAGGATGTGCCCATTCATCTTGTCAATAATTCTGCATCCCTTCACGCCACAAAAACCTACCAAACACAAACAGACAATAAGTATGAATTAACCAATACCTACAGGCAATAAGTATATTTCTGTGTATTAACAAACAACTATAGGCAATAAGTATATTTCTGTGCATTAACAAACACTAACAGGCAATAAGTATATTTATGTGCACTTACAAACAACTATAGGCAATAAGTATATTTCTGTGAATTAACAAATACCTACAGACAATAAGTATATTTCTTGGCATTAGCAAACAACTATAGGCAATAAGTATATTTCTGTCAATTAAAAAAAACAACAATAGGCAGTAAGTATATTTCTGTCAAAAAACAATGATAGGCAATAAGTAGTGAATTAAGAGACACAGTACAACAACAGGGTGTGTCCAGTGTATACAGTTTGGTGCTGTACAACATCATCATGTGGCACTGATATTCAATCTCTACACAGATCTCAATCCCAGGTGTTCACTCTCTACACAGATCTCAATCCCAGGTGTTCACTCTCTACAAAGATCTGAATCTCAGGTGGTCACTCTCTACACAGATCTCAATCCCAGGTGTTCACTCTCTACACAGATCTCAATCCCAGGTGTTCACTCTCTACAGAGATCTCAATCCCAGGTGTTCACTCTCTACACAGATCTCAATCCCAGGTGTTCACTCTCTACAAAGATCTGAATCTCAGGTGGTCACTCTCTACACAGATCTCAATCCCAGGTGGTCAGTCTCCACACAGATCTAAGTGCTCAGTATAAGCAAGATTTCGATTAAATTGTATCCCTAGGTATTTCATTGCCTGCGTTCTTTCTACAATCTCCAAGCACAGATTTACAGTTGGATTTGGAGTGTTGACAATATGGTTATGCATCAAGAACCATGCCACTACTGCCTATGTTGGGTTGACATTGCGCCAGCTTCAACACACCAAGTCCTTATGCGACTGAATTGTTTGTAGTTCCACAGCAACCCGATCTCTATCCTTACCCTGACGATACACTAACACATCGTCGGCATATGACAATGTCCTTCCTCATGCTGTGATTTGCTCACCGGTGATTCTCACAGTGTAGACGTTGAGGCACCTGAGGTAATGGTGATCCCTGTGGCAGGCCAGGATATATTGTTGTTGATTCAGAAGTCCAGCTGCCACATCTAAAAACTAATTTCCATTGGATGAGTGCTGTAGAGATGCAATTAAGGAGGAATGGGCTTATCTTGAGTTCAAGAAGCTGAACCATTAACTGATTGACAGCCACAAAGGGCCCCGGGGGGAAAAAAAAAGGCCCCGGCCCCCGGGAAAAAAAAAAAAAAAAAAAAAAACCAAAAAAAAAGGGAAAAAAAAAACCCCCCAAAAAAAAAAACCCCCAAAAAAAAGGGGGGAAAAAAAAGGGCCCCCCCTTTTTTCCCCCGAAACCCAACCCTGCCCCAAAAACCCCCCCCTTTTCCCCCCCCAAAAGGGGGGGGTTTTTTTCCCCCCCCCCCCCCCCAAAAAAACCCCCCAAAAACCCCCCGAAACCCCCGGGAAAAAAAAACCAAAACCCCCCCCCCAAAAAAAACCCCCCCCCCAAAAAAAAAAAAAAACCCCGGGGAAAAAAAATTTTAAACCCAAAAACAAAAAAAAACCCCCCCCCAAAAAAAAGGGCCCCCCTCCAAACCAAAAAGTTAAAAATTTTAAAAAAAAAAACCCCCAAAAAACCCAAATTTTTTAAAAATTGGGGAGCCCCCAAAAAAAAAAAATTTTTTAAAAACCCCCAAAAAAACCCTACCCAAAACCCCCAAAAAAAAAAAAAAAATTTCCCCCCGGAAATTTTAAAACCCCCCCCCCCGGGGGCCCCCAAATTGGGGCCCCCCCAAGGCCCGGTTTTTTTCAGAAAAAACCCCCCCAAAAAAAAAAAATTGGAAGGGAAAAAAACCCAAAAAAGGGAAAAAAAAAAAGGCCCCCAAAAAAAGGGGCAGAAAAAAAAAAGGGGCTTAAAAAAAAACCCCCCAAAAAAAATGGCCCAAAAAGGGGTTTTTCCCCCCCTTTTTTTTTTTTCCCCCCCAAAAAAAAACCCAAAAAAAACCCCAAAAAAAAAAAACCCCCCCCAAAAATTTTTGGGCAAAAAAGGTTTTTTTTAAAAAAAAAAAAGTTTTTCCCCCCCAAAAAAAAAAAAAGGTTTAAAAAAAGGAAAAACCCAAAAAAAAAAAAAAAAAACAAAAAATTTAAAATTTTCCCCCAAAAAAAAAAAATTTTAAAGGGGGGCCCCAAAAAAGCCCAAAAAAGGGCCCCCAAAAAAAAACCCCAAAAGGGGGTTTCCCACAACCTGAGGACAGTACCAGACAACAAGTCAGACTACCAAACATGAGGACAGCACCAGACAACGAGTCAGACTGCCACAACCCGAGGACAGCACCAGACAACCCACAACCTGTGGACAGCACCAGACAACAAGTCAGACTGCCACAACATGAGGACAGCACCAGACAACAAGCCAGACTGCCACAACATGAGGATAGCACCAGACAACAAGTCAGACTGCCACAACCTGAGGACAGCACCAGACAACAAGTCAGACTGCCACAACATGAGGACAGTACAAGACAACAAGTCAGACTGCCACAACATGAGGACAGCACCAGACAACAAGTCAGACTGCCACAACATGAGGACAGTACCAGACAACAAGCCAGACTGTCACAACCCAAGGACAGCACCAGACAACAAGTCAGACTGCCACAACATGAGGACAGCAACAGACAACAAGCCAGACTGCCACAACCCGAGAACAGTACCAGACAACAAGTCAGACTGCCACAACATGAGGACAGCACCAGACAACAAGTCAGACTACCACAACATGAGGACAGCACCAGACAACAAGCCAGACTGTCACAACCCGAGGACAGCACCAGACAACAAGTCAGACTGCCACAACATGAGGATAGCACCAGACAACAAGTCAGACTGCCACAACATGAGGACAGCACCAGACAACAAGCCAGACTGTCACAACCCGAGGACAGCACCAGACAACAAGTCAGACTACCACAACATGAGGACAGCACCAGACAAGTCAGACTGCCACAACATGAGGAGAGTACCAGACAACAAGCCAGACTGCCACAACATGAGGACAGTACCAGACAACAAGTCAGACTGCCACAACATGAGGACAGTACCAGACAACAAGTCAGATTACCACAACCTGAGGACAGTACCAGACAACAAGCCAGACTGCCACAACATGAGGACAGCACCAGACAAGTCAGACTGCCACAACATGAGGACAGTACCAGACAACAAGTCAGACTGCCACAACATGAGGACAGTACCAGACAACAAGTCAGACTGCCACAACATGAGGACAGTACCAGACAACAAGTCAGACTGCCACAACATGAGGACAGTACCAGACAACAAGCCAGACTGCCACAACCTGAGGACAGTACCAGACAACAAGTCAGACTGCCACAACACGAGGACAGCACCAGACAACAAGTCAGACTGCCACAACATGAGGACAGCAACAGACAACAAGCCAGACTGCCACAACCTGAGGACAGTACCAGACAACAAGCCAGACTGTCACAACCCGAGGACAGTACCAGACAACAAGTCAGACTGCCACAACATGAGGACAGTACCAGACAACAAGTCAGACTGCCACAACATGAGGACAGCACCAGACAACAAGTCACACTACCACAACCTGAGAACAGTACCAGACAACAAGTCAGACTACCAAACATGAGGACAGCACCAGACAACAAGTCACACTACCACAACCTGAGGACAGTACCAGACAACAAGTCAGACTGCCACAACCCGAGGACAGCACCAGACAACAAGCCAGACTGCCACAACATGAGGACAGTACCAGACAACAAGTCATGAGGACAGTACCAGATAACAAGTCAGACTGCCACAACATGAGGACAGTACCAGACAACAAGTCAGACTGCCACAACATGAGGACAGTACCAGACAACAAGTCAGACTGCCACAACCTGAGGACAGCACCAGACAACAAGCCAGACTGCCACAAGATGAGGACAGCAGCAGACAACAAGTCAGACTGCCACAACATGAGGACAGCAACAGACAGACTAACCTGTGTAAATGGCCGTTGGGATGATGGCAATTGTTGGCTGGGTGTTGTTGAGCTTGTGCAGCAACTTGCGGCTGATTGTGTGCATGGCAACAGTCCTGATCCTGCAGTTGCCCCTCAGGCTAGTGGTGGTGAATACATCTGTTGCAAAGAGCATCTGTGATATGTGATAGCACTCAGGAGACACACAAACTGTTTCATTTAATCTGACTCCCAGTTGTGCCAGAAGAGATTCCTTGCCTAGTTTTCTAACACCAATGAGAACATGGTGTCGCGGATGTCGTTGTATGATGCTGACAATCATGCTGAAGCACTCACCCCTGCTGGGGAACACACACTTGGGGCTGCAAAACGTGTTGTCCAGGTACAGAGTATCAATGTGGGTGGCCAGGTGCTTACAGCTGTCCATGAGCTTGGGAGAAGCCCGGAAATCACCTGTGTACAAGATCTTTCCAAAATCACCTTGGAAGTAAAACATAAGAGCACCAGGGCAGTGGTTGGCATCAATAGCTATCACAGTGAAACTGCTCGAGCCAGGCCCTGACACCAGCATGCTGCGGTTGAGCTCACAGATCCTAAGCAGTGTCCCTGGCAGTCCGTGTCTGCTAGTCAGCAATTGTGAGGTGAACTCTGAACAATAGATTGGCTTGTGCCAGGATGATGTGAGTCCAATGATGTGGTCACCGTGTAAGTGTGTTAGAAAGTGAACAAGGCTGTCACCCCTTCCCTGAATCTTCCAGTAGTCCACGGCAATGTTCGTGCCATGCAGGATGTGCCCATTCATCTTGTCAATAATTCTGCATCCCTTCACGCCACAAAAACCTACCAAACACAAACAGACAATAAGTATGAATTAACCAATACCTACAGGCAATAAGTATATTTCTGTGTATTAACAAACAACTATAGGCAATAAGTATATTTCTGTGCATTAACAAACACTAACAGGCAATAAGTATATTTATGTGCACTTACAAACAACTATAGGCAATAAGTATATTTCTGTGAATTAACAAATACCTACAGACAATAAGTATATTTCTTGGCATTAGCAAACAACTATAGGCAATAAGTATATTTCTGTCAATTAAAAAAACAAAACAATAGGCAGTAAGTATATTTCTGTCAAAAAACAATGATAGGCAATAAGTAGTGAATTAAGAGACACAGTACAACAACAGGGTATGTTGTTATCATCATAAAGATATTTCACATAATCTGACCATACATGTAAAATCTTATCTTTTTTTATTACGATTTTTCCATCTTTTGTCTTTAGGCAGCCTGCTGTTGTATGTGTTCTTTGATTAGTAAGCTCCTGAATTCTTTTGTGCATTAGCTTGGTATTTTTACTGTTGTGTTGTGTTTTAATTTCTATGCAATTTTTCTCGAGCCATGCTTCTTTTGCCTCCTTACATAATGTTCTGACTTTTCTATGAATTTCTTTATATTTGGCAGGATTATTTTTGTTCTGTCTTCTTGTTTCCATTAGCTGTCCATCCAAGTCTGACGACCCATTTTCTTTAATTTAGGAATAGTTTTTTCTGCAGCTAAACTGATTGAATTCTTCAACATTTCCCATTGATCATCCACATCTTGAAATAGGATCTCTAGATCAGACAATATATCAAATTTGTTCTTTACTTCAATGTTAAAATTATCTTGTATTTCTTTGTCAGTTTTCACAAATCATATTTAGTGTTTCTGGTTGTTTACTTGACTTTCTTTAACTTTACCTTGTCTGCCTGTAATTAATCTGTGATCATTGTAACAGTCTGCATTTGGAACTGTTTTTACGACTGTTAGCGCATTTCGAAACCTTCTACTAATCAGGATGTAATCTATCTGATATCTGAGAGGATCCCCTCCTCATAACTCCTGCAGCATCTAGTGGCTAACGAAACCAGTTCTGTGTTGGTTTATCAATCTTATTTGGTTTCCTGAGTAGTGTTATTGTTTGGCCACACCTCTTTTAATTGGCTGTTCTTGCATCCTGATCATAGTTGTAGATTCACAGTCATCATTTGGTTCTTGCGAACAATTTACTTCTCATAAAGCATTCAGAATTTCAGCCTGGTCCATGGCGTGTCCGCCCTCCGCAGTAGCCTTACCTGCGAGCTTGAAAGCCCGCTCATTTCCTTGTACACCCGCATGCCCTAGCACGAAAATGAACCTAATCTTTGCCAGCCGAGACCACCCCAGAGACAGCAACCACTCTCTTCGGATCCACCCTAACTCTATCCTCTTGAGCATGCTCATTGAGTCACTAAGGAAACATGCCCTAGTGAATGTCTGTGTCTCGAGCCATGTTATTGCTTTACTTACTGCCATGACTTCCATAGTCAGGCTGCATGTGGTCAAAGCAAAAGCACCAGAATCCCCCTTCACAATTCTCCCTCTGGCCTGAGCCGTAAAGGCCCATAAACTTCTCACACATCGAACGACCAACCCATCTGTGTAAATGACAGCATCGCCATCTAATGAATTCTCGAAGATCAAAGCTTGAACTTTCGCCTCCACAGCAGCCAGATTTTCTTGTCTGCATTTTCTGTCTAGTTGGATGCAAACTGAAAAGGACATACAGAAATCTGCTAGCACTTGTACCCACTCCTCACCAGGTTCTAAGTCCTCAAGTGAATACATCTGTTGAAGAATGTCTTCGGCTTGACCCATCCACGACCTTCCTGTTTTTAACCTGCTGACCTTTTTTTTTTAAATGTTGCATATCCCTAACAGGACATTGCAGCCAACAACAGCATTTTTCAGCTGCTGTTGATGTACTAGGCACATTTTTACGTTCAGTAGTTTGCTATTGCTTTCTGAACAACCGGCTCCCATACCAACACGTTATAACACAACGTGACATGATCTGCTGCACAAATTGGTCACGGCTGCGTTTCGAATGCCTGGTAAGCGGCTCACGAACCGCGTTTGCAAGCCTTTGGCCACGGAGACCGGTGCTGCCCTTAACCTTCTTAATTTCATTAATTTATGCAGTGGATGTTGTGTGTTTGCAATGACTCTGAGGTAGGCACGTGCTCTGCAAATTTGTATTCTGTCTTCAATGGTTGGAAAATCAAGAAGATAGCGTATCGCCCTGCATGCTGTATCTCTTGTACATCGAAGAATAATATTCATAGCTTCATTTCTGTTTCCTTTCCATCTGCTTATGTCTGAGAGTCAGGATCGCCATATCATACTCAAAAACAGACATGACCAGCTCCTTGTATAGAAGACATAGATGGCGCTGCTCACAGTTTGCTGCCGCCATCACCCGCATCGCAGCCAAACTCTGCTTGGCCTTTGTTATCACCTGGTCTATGTGCACATTATAAGCAAGGCTTCAATCAAACTGTATCCCCAGGTAATTCATTGCCTACGTTCTTTCCACAGTCTCTGAACACAGATTTACAGTTGGTGTTGGAGTGTTGACAATATGGTTATTCAAACAGAACCATGTCACTGCCGCCTTCGTTGGGTTGACCATTGCCCCAGATTCAACATACCAAGTGCTTATGCGATTTAGTTCGGTTTGGAGTTCCACAGCAACCCGATCTCTATCCTTATCCTGACGATACAATAACACAGTGCCAGCATATGACAATGTTCTCCCCGGTCCTGTGTTCTGTTCACTGGTAATTCTCAGTGTAGGCGTTGAAACGCACTGGAGATAATGGTGATTCCTGTGGCAGGCCCGGATATATTGTTGTTGGTTCAGAAGTCCAATTGCCACATCTAAAAACTATTTTCTGTTGAAAGAGGGTTGCCGCGATCCAACTAAGGAGGAATGGAATTACCTTGAGTTCAAGCAGCTGAAACATTAACAAAATCCAACGGCACTCTATTGTACGCATCTTCAAGGTCAATCGCTGCAGCACATGTTTTGATGCCTGAGTGGAAACCTTCATAGACATCACAGGCAAAAACTGCTGCATTGGTCCTGGTTTCTCTGTTTGGATGGTACCCTCCAGGGGTAGGTGGGAAATAACCTTGCCTCTCTAGCTGGCTTTATATTTTCCTGGCGATTAACTTCTCCAGCTTCTTGCCTATTGTATTTTGCATGGTTATTACCCAGTATCCCTACATTTTAGTGTGGTCTTTGCTAGGCTTCGGCAAGGGAATCAGATAGCTGTGTAACCACTCCTCCTTGATGCTAGCACTCGCTATATTGTTGTTGTACATATCTGCTAGTTCCTCTAGCTCGTCGGTACACATACTGATGTCGTCATACCTTACATCATCTGGCCCTGGTGCGCTGTTTCTTGTTCGTCGAAGCACAGCCCTGATCTCTTTCACTGTCACTGTGTCTTAAATTGCGATGTTCTGGGCCTTATACCTGTCTGAGGTAACTGCTTTGGCAAAATTTCGGCCTCATATCTGTATATTTGCTCTGACCTAAATAGCGTTCGAAAAGGGCTTTGCCCTTATTCTCGTCAGACCTCTGCCAGATAAGGTCAGTGCTTTGGAAGTCAGGAACATTCTTATTCTTGACTACCCCATTATTACTTTTATGTAGTCGCCAGAACAATTTCAATTACTTGTCTGTGCTTATTCTTTGACACAACTCTGCCCATTTTTCACTTTTAACCAGTTTTTTTTAAATAGCTAACTCTGGTGTCCATCTCTTTCCAATTGCACAATAAGACTAGGACAGGCAGCTATGTTCTTCTTGGCATTTTGCCATTTCCTTACAGCACCACGCTCATCCACCCTGGCCTTCTCCACCTCACAATTTCACTAAGGTGGCTGCTCCCAGCATTATTTCCTGCCATGATGTTTCCTACGCTTTCATGCCTTATTTTACTCACCACATCTTGCCCTGAACCGCCATATTTAAAGGTCTTGACCATTGACTTGTGCTGCCTGGTTCAGCCGTTCTCCACCAATATACTGCAAGGGTGGTGGTCACTGCCATGGTGCCCTAGGGCACCCCATCTACACACTGTAGTGAGTGACGGAGACACCAACGCCAGGTCAATAACACTGTTCTCGTCACCCGGAGGACTTGCTGTCCTGGTGACACAGCCACTGTTGATACACACAAGATCACTAGCTTTTATAATAATTTTTGTTTTTAAAAATTTATATTAATTATGTCCACCAACCAGGATCCCTGGCATATTTTCTGTAGATCTCATTATATGTTCACTGTACGAGAACAAATCAGGAGACAATACACAATCTTGTCTGATGCCCTTCATTATACACTGAAATGTTCCCACAAGGTTGTTGATTCTTATGGCTGCTGTTTGCTGCCAATATATGTTCTTTATTATTCGCAGATCTTTGCCATTGATGTTCATTTGCTCAATTAATATATATATATATATATATATAGTGTTGTTTGTGCCCTTTACCTCCACAAATCGACATTGTTCATCACTAATTTCTGGTTTAATCTTGTTTCTTATTCTGTTCATAATTATTCTTAGTAACAGCTTTGTTATGTAACTCATAAGACTTATTTTGTGATGCTCTTCACATTCTAAAACACCTGGTTTCTTTGGCAGAGCTATAAAGGCTTCAAAATATGATGTTTTAATTGTATTTTACTGGTGTTATGGAGCAATTCTTGTGATATTGGTGAAGAAAAGTAGTGTATTTATCATTATTCAGTAAACTTAACAGGGTTATCTTCAAATTATGAGAAATAATGCCTTGGTAAGTGAAAATTTTAAATAATTGTCACCCCTTTAATATAAAGGGGGGTATGTGAGTCGGTCGTTCAGAAAGCAATGGCAAACTACTGAATGTAAAACTTGTCTAGTACATCAACCGCAGCTGAAAAATGCTGATGTTGACTGCAACGTCCTGTAAGGGATATGCAACATGAAAAAAAAAAATTTAAGTTTTGTTACAAAACCGGTCATCATTGTTATAACATTTCTAATCTCTTACATAATTATTAACACTGCCATGTTCCTTGTGCAATCTCCTTTAATTTGATATGTTTTGATATGTAATACAATATATCTGCTAAAATTTTAACCATTTTTACAGCATTATTGTGACACACCCCTACTTCCCATTTTCTGCCATGAATTTTTGTTTGGTCCAAACCCACTATTTTGTTTGGCAGTGAATCAGTTAAGAAATCCAACGGTAGATACTCTGTTGAACGCATCCTCAAGATCAAGTTCTGCAGCACGTTTCAATGCCTGAGTGGAAACCTTCATACAAATCATGGGCAAAAACTGCAGCAATGGTCCAAGTTTCTGTTTGGACAGTACCCTCATTGTCAAAAAACAGTAATATATGGTTGCTAAGGTCTTTTGTTCACAAATTTTAAAAAAAGTTACAAAGGCATATGTGTTAAAAAAAAACAACAACAGTGCTTTCATTTTAATGTTTAGGCCACACTTTGTCAAAGTGCTCAAATAGTATTTTCCTCTTTGTTTATATTAAATGATAAACTGACATACAAACATTAATATCAGTTTAGACTTGTCCTACAGACTTGATTAAGGTACCGTTGGATTTGTTTTTTCAAGAGTTACCCAACTAAGTAGGTGGTTTACTTATCCAACACAATAAGATCAAACCTGGAAATAATATTCCACGCCTGTGCCTGCTGTTGTCACCCAAAATGGCTATGAAAACATCATGCATATTTATGATGGGATAAATCAATCAGGTGCTGTCTCCGCAATGAAGGTTGGCTGCAATGGATCTCCAACACTGTCTGTCTCTTGCCTTGACTGTACATTCTGTCAGGCTGATGTTCATCCATCTCTTGATGTTATCTTCCCATTTGTATCGTTGTCTACCTCTTGCTCGCTTGCCCTCATCCTTGCCCTCCAGTATGGTTTTTATAATAGTATCATGCCTTTTAACACGGACCAAAATATTTCACTTGCCTCCCCTTTATTTCTTTCATCAACTCTCTCTTCATTCCCAGTTTTTCTAGAACCTCTGCATTTGACTGTTTTTGTTTCCTTGAAATACGACATATTCGTCTGTATATCCACATCTCCAGGGAATCTATGTGACTTTCTAGTTGCTTGTTCGATGTCCAGGCTTCCATGCCATATACATGGCATGTAACAATTCTAATTTTTAATGCGCTGTTAATCTCTCTAGATGTTAATACTGATTTCATGCTATTGAAAGCATTTATTCCTATTCTCTTTTGATTTCTATTTCACTTCTGCCATCATCAGTTATTACATGTCCAAGATAGGAGAAACTTGTTACTTGTTCTAGTATTTCACCGTTTACTGTGATGTTCATTGATGATCTTTCCTTCGCACTGCTAATTATCATAGGTTTTGTTTTTTGGATGTTAATATCTAAGTTGAAAGCAATGGCAAACTATCTTATGCAAAACTTGCCAAGAAACCATCACAATAAGAAAGAGATCTGGTGGTGAGACCCCCAGGCCAGGCAGATCAGATAACACTGGGGAAGAGTGTGACACAGGGACCAGTACTAGTAATCATGATGACGGAGTTAATCCTGACTGTGTTGCCAAGGAAATCCCCTGTGTCAGACTTAAAAGGAGAGTGAGAATAGGAACGTGGAATGTGAAAAGTTTATTTGAGGGAAAGCTTAAAGTAGTATGTGATGAGATTGAGAGGTTAAATACTCAAAATTTTAGGAATTAGTGAACATCGCTGGAGAGGCAAGGGACATTTTACAAATGAAAATGGAAGAGCTGAGTGGCATTTTGTTTAGATAAAACAACTGCAAAAGCTTTAATGGGATATAGCCCAGTTAGTGATAGAATCCTGACTATCAGACTTAAAGGCCGTCCAAAAAACACAACTATCATACACATATATGCACCTACTTCAACAGCAGAGGAGGATAAAATTGAAGATTTTTACAGCACACACTGCAAGACACATTAAATAAGATTGGTCATAATGATATAACAATAATAATGGGAGATTTTAAGGCAAAAGTAGGTAAAGGAAGAGCTGAAAATGAGAGACACGTTTTAGGAATATTTGGATTGGGAAATAGAACAGTGGTTGATTCTGTTCACGGTATTTTTCTTGCATTTGTCGCAATTAGAATATCATATTAATGGTAGACTGGTTCTGTCGAAAGCCACCTGTGATTCGGAGTAGACTTGATCTCCCAGGACTTGAAGTCTGCGCAGAACAATTCTGGCAAATACTTTTCCAACAATACACAGAAGTGAGATACCCCTATAGTTGTTACAGTCGCTCCGATCACCCTAGTTCTTATACACTGTTATGATGCTTGAGTCTTTCAAATCCTGTGGGACTTGTCCTTCTCACCAGCATAGCTCTATTAGCTGGTGGATCTGTAGAGTGAGTGTGTCTTGCCCACTCCTGATAACCTCTATTGGAATCCCATCCTTACCTGGAGCCTTGCCAGATGCAAGTTCATTTATAGCACACTTAACTTCTGTTATGGTAAGAAGTGTGTCCAGGTGGTCAAGAGTTGGCAGGGCCTCTATGGCATTGAGGGCATCATCTGCTAGTTTGGTCTCACTTGAGTAAATCTCCAAATAGTGTTCTACCCATCTATCCATCTGCTGTTCCTTATCAGTGATGATTTCTCCAGTCAAGGTTTTAAGTGGTGCACTTCTTTTGATCACTGGACCATAGGTTTTCTTTATCACTTCATACATGCTTCTAATGTTTCCCTTATCACTTGCATCCAATAGTCATTTGCACACTGCCTGGCAACCTTCTGTACATCCTTCCTAGATTGCTTCAGCTCAATGAGAGTGCTATGCGTTGTTCTTTCCTTGTTTCTTAACCCTTTACCAATGCAAAAAGCCCGAAAACGTATGTGACTACTAAGCATTGTAAAAATGCGATCTCGCGGCTTTCAGAGACTTCTGATTGTCTACTTTCAGTTTCGCCGATAGCTTGACAACATGGCCGCCATTTACAAGCGTGTACTTTGAATTTGAACGGATTTTTAAATAGTTTTGGGGGGTTTTACGCTTTGTATTTCAAAATGGATTTCGACAATTCTTCAAGTGATACCGGAAATTTCGCTGGGTTCAATTTAAGTGACATTGAAGGGCACGAAGTTGACTATTAATCGGAGCTGGCTGATTTATAGTTTCCTTAAGTTTACCCCAATTTTCACTTGCTGTACAATTTTCAGATGTATCAGTGAAAGGGTCTTCAAGTTGTTGTTGGAACTCCAAGCACTTATCAGCCTTGCAACAACCAATGAATGATCTGTATCACAGTCAGCACTGTGGTAACTTCGAGTTAAAGATGTTTGGTTCAGATGTTGTCTCCGTGTGATGATGAAGTCCAGCTGGTGCCAATGGCCAGATCTTGGATGTTTCCATGTGACCTTATGCAACTCTTTTGTTTAAAAAAGGATTTCGTAATACATAGGTCATTTCTGGTGCAATGCTACAGCAGCCTTTGCCCATTTTCATTTGATGTTGTATTTTCCAAGGCACACTGGCCATGAACTCGAGCCCGGGCTAAAATATAGAGACCATATGTTGCCCATGCAGCATGATCCCTCTCTCGGCCTACCTAGTTCACTCCAGAGGAATGGTAACACCAATACATCTGGAACAAGACAAGCTGCATAAGCTGCCGGATCAGCAAAGCAATGCTCTAACTGTCTGCCGGTCGGAGCTTTGATCCTAGACCAGCTTCCCACCAAGTCTTAGGGCCTAGTCTGCCTGCCATGACATTTTGTCTTTAGGTTGCATTTCCTCGCACTAGGATAAGGCTTGTATCCTCCCAAGCCTCGCACTAGGATAAGGCTTGTATCCTCCCAAGCCTCGCACTAGGATAAGGCTTGTATCCTCCCAAGCCTCGCACTAGGATAAGGCTTGTATCCTCCCAAGCCTCGCACTAGGATAAGGCTTGTATCCTCCCAAGCCTCGCACTAGGATAAGGCTTGTATCCTCCCAAGCCTCGCACTAGGATAAGGCTTGTATCCTCCCAAGCCTCGCACTAGGATAAGGCTTGTATCCTCCCAAGCCTCGCACTAGGATAAGGCTTGTATCCTCCCAAGCCTCGCACTAGGATAAGGCTTGTATCCTCCCAAGCCTCGCACTAGGATAAGGCTTGTATCCTCCCAAGCCTCGCACTAGGATAAGGCTTGTATCCTCCCAAGCCTCGCACTAGGATAAGGCTTGTATCCTCCCAAGCCTCGCACTAGGATAAGGCTTGTATCCTCCCAAGCCTCGCACTAGGATAAGGCTTGTATCCTCCCAAGCCTCGCACTAGGATAAGGCTTGTATCCTCCCAAGCCTCGCACTAGGATAAGGCTTGTATCCTCCCAAGCCTCGCACTAGGATAAGGCTTGTATCCTCCCAAGCCTCGCACTAGGATAAGGCTTGTATCCTCCCAAGCCTCGCACTAGGATAAGGCTTGTATCCTCCCAAGCCTCGCACTATCCTCCCAAGCCTCGCACTAGGATAAGGCTTGTATCCTCCCAAGCCTCGCACTAGGATAAGGCTTGTATCCTCCCAAGCCTCGCACTAGGATAAGGCTTGTATCCTCCCAAGCCTCGCACTATCCTCCCAAGCCTCGCACTAGGATAAGGCTTGTATCCTCCCAAGCCTCGCACTAGGATAAGGCTTGTATCCTCCCAAGCCTCGCACTAGGATAAGGCTTGTATCCTCCCAAGCCTCGCACTAGGATAAGGCTTGTATCCTCCCAAGCCTCGCACTAGGATAAGGCTTGTATCCTCCCAAGCCTCGCACTAGGATAAGGCTTGTATCCTCCCAAGCCTCGCACTAGGATAAGGCTTGTATCCTCCCAAGCCTCGCACTAGGATAAGGCTTGTATCCTCCCAAGCCTCGCACTAGGATAAGGCTTGTATCCTCCCAAGCCTCGCACTAGGATAAGGCTTGTATCCTCCCAAGCCTCGCACTAGGATAAGGCTTGTATCCTCCCAAGCCTCGCACTAGGATAAGGCTTGTATCCTCCCAAGCCTCGCACTAGGATAAGGCTTGTATCCTCCCAAGCCTCGCACTAGGATAAGGCTTGTATCCTCCCAAGCCTCGCACTATCCTCCCAAGCCTCGCACTAGGATAAGGCTTGTATCCTCCCAAGCCTCGCACTAGGATAAGGCTTGTATCCTCCCAAGCCTCGCACTAGGATAAGGCTTGTATCCTCCCAAGCCGTTGACTAAGACCCGACACACAATGCACTTCCTTATTCATTATAGGAGCTGTCTCTTTCCTGAGAATATTTACAACAGGCTCAAGAATTACCCATATAAGTGTTTTCTTATTGTTGAATTACCATTGCTGTCTTTGGGATATTACATTTGACAGGAGCCTGTCCTTCAAGGACCACGTGGAGACGGTTGTGACAAGATTTCAAAAGGGACTCAATGCACTTAAAACTATGGCTGCAATTGACACAGAGCAGAGAATGCTTTTCACACTATACCAGCACTTGATCCTCTCAGTGATTGATTATGGACTAGGACTGTTCACAGTCTCAAAGAGTCAGCTGGTGAAGCTAGAGCGCATACAGAACGAAGCTATGCGAGTCATTCTGGGATGCACCAGAGACACCCCAGTAGTGTGTATGCGTTACATCCTTGGTTTGCCGACTGTTGCAGGTAGGCTCAAGGTGATGCAGGCGAAGACATACCTCAGAGCAGCTGAAGACACAGATCACCCTTTGCATGAGGCACTGGAAGCAGTTATGGGTCAGTGACTGATAAGAGGGAAATCATGGATGGCTCAGGTAGTGGATACGATCAGACAGGTGTGCCCCTTGGAGAACATTAGGCGAGGAGAGGAGTGGGTCAGAGTGTCAGCAGAGCAGTCAGACTTGTGCAGAATCATAATCACATTGGGCCGGGAGTGGCCAGCAGGGGCCACGGAAATGGAAATTGAGCAACTAATTCAGGATAATGTCCGCTCGGGTGATGTGATCATCTACACAGATGATTCGGTGTCAAGAGGTAGGAGAAGTGCCTGGGGGTTCATAGCAAAAGCTAATGGTCGATGTTTGGTGCAGGAGAGCCTGGCATATGATACAACATCTAGCTTTAGAATGGAGGTGGAGGCGGTCACTGCAGCTCTCCGCTGGATGGAGAATACGGTACGCACATATATGTGATTGTAACTGACTCAGAAAGCATGCTGAGGAAGGTGAGTGGCTTGCCTCGCTTCGGAGGACACGGGTGGCAAGCATCGCATGGATCTATTCTCCGGGGCATGCCAGTGTGCTGGGGAATGAACAGGCGGACAGATTGACTGGCTCTGCAAAACTTGGTGGAGTATTGATGCATGACAAGGCAGACGTGGTTGCGGTCTTGTGGGAGCATGTGTACACCTCTGAGGAGCAAATGGATCACCATGGTCTGGCAAGAATGAGGCAGCGTGGAGTGACGAGGGGTTCTGGCCGACTCTCAACGCTTAGAGGAAAGGCGAGTTGGACATTTAATCAGACTGTTACTGGCATTATTGGCGTTGGAACTTTTCGCTGGCTGCTGAGGATGGGGATGGAGCGCCTATGGGAATGCTCCGAATGCTGTGATGCCGGTTCTTAAATCAATCAATCAATCAATCAATGGATATTATATGGTGAGGTCCCAATCTCTTCCACGATGGCCTCTATAACAGTGGCAGGTTAAGGCGAACAAGCAACAAACATTACTCCAAGGCCGTTCTTTCTATTAAGCTACTTTAATCTGATTCACATCAGTTCAGGAATAAACATACGTTAAAACAACAAACCCTTCAACTCCAGATGTTGCCCAGCGAATCACACGTCCTTCTTAGATGGTGGGTCATTCACAACTCTCCTTGTTTCTATGATCCTCGTCATAGGACGACCCCCCTAACTACATAGCAGTTCTTAGCTACCCCCCTACTATGGTGCTTGCCCACGCACTATTTCATTATTGACTATGCACACCTCACTGCCCCTTCTTCCTATTACTAACTCTGTTATACCAGCCATGTTCACTATCTTGTCCTGAACACGCCTCATGTGTGCCACACACTCAGCTGTTCCACTTTTGAAGCTGTTGATCTATTTAGATCTATCCGTCTTCATCACAGTCCCAGTCTTTTGTGTACTATGGATGGACATTCTCTTAGTAGGCTATTACCCCTACTTCACTCATGTAGTTTAGCCAGTCAGCCAAGACTGTTGCCCATGGTGTGGCCACTGCCGTACACAAGTGGTATTCATGGAGCCCTACATAAGCTAGACAAAGAGAGGGGAACCAAATAGTATCCTGGCTATCCCTTGGGATGTGACTGCCACTCATTGTGAGGTACTATCCCTCTTTCTTTACCCTACATCACTGATGGGATCCATTCACTCAAATATCACGTGACAACAAATGCCACCTGTTTCTGCAGAATAGGTCAGTCTAATATTCTGTTCATAACGATTGGTTGAAATTACCTTTGTCTTTTAAATAATTTCAATTCTTTGATCATGTTTTTCAAATTGGGTATTTCCTAATGAGTACCACAGCTACATAGGCCTTGCCAAACCAAATCCAACAGTACCTCAGTGAAGCTTGAATGTCAATTCTATGCGGAGATTTGAGTGAAGTGATCTTGAACAAAGAAACATTCAGGAATTCGCTCACTGAGCTTCTTGCTAATATAACTATTTTTGTTTATAAACGAACATCTTGGCAACCATATATCACTGCGATCGGGGTAGCGAGATCTAACTGCTCATGTCATCTATAATTAGTAATTAATGAATAATTAATTGGCGGCCATATTTAATTGCTAATTTTAAATGCTAATTAGGAAGAAAAAGTAACCACTGAGTCCATATCATCGTTCGGCATAATAAAATATACATCTTGCCCGATTTCTATTAATAATGGACTAGGTATTTAATGAATTAGTAAGTAATTGGCGGCCACTTTTAATTGCTAATTAGGTTGCGATGCATTATATCTAAAAGTAGATGACATGAGCAGTTAGGGTTTGCTGCCCCAATCACAATGATGTATGTAGGCATTCAATTTAATTGTGACGTGACCCGAACTTAAACCGGAAGTGATATACCATGCCACCCCGGCTTGACTCATTGTGTCGGGCAAAATGGCTGCTGTAAAGACCATTCATGCTTACGACGTCATTCATTCATTCAAATATCACGTGATAATAACAGACACCAGCTTAGGTTGTGTAGAAAAGGTTAGTCTAATATTCTGTGCACAGCGATTGGTTGAAATTATCGTGACCTTTTAAATAAATTGAATTACTTGGCAAAAAGTCAGTAATTTATGTTCTTGAGCTTGTTTATTTAATATTAAGACATTTTTAGATGAATATTCGAATTCAGGACCCATTTTTACAAATATTTGGAGTTTCATCGCTTATATATGTCATTTTTAAAAAATCTGTCTGTAAGATGTTTGAATGGAACGCCAAGTTAACGCTTAGTAATTTTTCTCTATTCGCAATTCTATTGCAAATATAAGTTTTCTCTATTCGCAATTCTATTGCGAATAGAGCCTCCCTAAAGAAAATACAAGTTTAAAGATTATTAATAATTTATTTGTATGCTTGTACTATTTTTTTTATCATTTAACATGACGGAACATATTGATGAAGCGGATTTCATATCTGCCTGTGACTAGTTTGAGAGAATCTCGATGGACCGGAAGTGGAGATAATGGACACACTTTTTTTCATTTTTCCCCTGAAATCAGGGAAATCACCTCAATTTTTTATAGTTTTTTTTTTTTTTTTTTTAATTACTCCGCGTAGAATTGGCATATAGGCATCATTGAGGTGCCATTAGATTTGGTTTTTCAAGGGCCATCTATATGTGGTGATTTCATGAGTAAATACCCAATTTGACTAGAATACATGGTTGCTAACGTGTTCGTTTAGAAACAAAAAAAAAGTTGTTATAGTAGTAGCAGTAACTTACTGAGTAAGAAGCCAAAGTTTGATCATCTCAGTTCTCAATTTGACAGGGACACAAAGTCAAAGCAAAGCTGCCCAGTGAGCGGGATTTTGAGCATTTTCTTTTATTGGTTCAAGATCCCGACACTCAAATATGATCAGAATATCTCCGCTTAGAATTGACATATACATCATCATTACAGTGTACAGTTCAGGAATCGTCGAGGTACCGTTGCATTTGTAAACTTGAATAATGTTGGCTATGCTATATCAAGGCAGGGCACATGATGATGATGAACTTACGTGGGCACAACAAATCGATGACAGTGATGTGAATCGGGCACTATGATTTCATAATCTACAAATGCTGTTCATGCCGAGCACAAGAAGAAGTGGATACAGTTTGCTGCTGCTCAAGTTTGAAGTTTGAAACAGAAGCCGGAACTGCCAAGCTAGAATTCTGCTAAAGCTGCCAGGGAAAATGGCTAAATTCAGCTACTGCTCTCTAGTTTTGAGCTAAAGTATACATCCATTGTACTTTCACAAATGTTTGCAATCATTCACGTTCAATTTTTTTTTTTTTTAAATATCATTTGCATTGTCATGAGGTTTTCCCTGCCGTCTTATATTTACTCAAACCCATTGAATATGTATTTGATAGGCTCAAAGCCAACTGAAATTATGGAAACGGAGATATCTCTTTGATGTTTTGGCGAAAAATGTATTGAACTCACTCAAACAATCTTGTTTTTCGCAATAATGCACGTTGAGTTGAGTTGAGCTAAGAGCTGACATCACTGCACTCAGGACATTCCCATACACGCTCCGTCTTCTCGTTCAACAGCCAGCGAAAAGTCACACTATTAATCGTTCCCACCGCTATCTGATTGAAAGTTTTCCTGGTCTTCCCTCGCAGTTTTGAGATTATAGCAGAACCCCTGCTCCCCCCCCCCCACCCCCCACCCCCTGCAATCTCCCCTTTTCCACATACGGGTTCTCGATCTGTTCCTCCACCTGGTCCCACGGGCGCACGACCACTTCTCCCTTGTCGATGAGTAATCTACCAACAAGGGATGCGTTCTCTGACAGCCTATCAGCCTGTTCATTCTACCGCACTCCCACATGGCCAGGACCAAAAAAAAATCCATACAAGTCTCACAGTCTGTGACCTCTGAAGCGAGATGAGCCATTCCAAACAAAACATTCATGTTTCCACCTTAGTAAGCCTACTCCTTCAATTCGTGATGAAGACAATGTTTGTTGCAGTTGTCTCCTCTAACCAACGGAATACCGATGTGACTGCTTCCACCTCCTTCTCATGCTGGAGATCGTAGCCTCATATGCCAGACTCTCCTTTTTCAAGAATCGTCCATTAGCCTTCGCAATGAAACCCCAACCACTCGGTCTGTTTTTCACCAGTGACTCATCAGCATAGAACATTCTGTCACCTTGATGTGAACTACTCTGGATCAGTTGCTGAGCTCAAACTCTGTGCAGCTCGCTGCCTATTCTCTGCACTTACGACCCAGTATTACTATTGCATTGTGCCAGTCCGTTCTGTCTGCTGGTACTTCAACACACTCTTTTTCATGATTGATGGTCTCTAGATCTCAAACCGGACTTATATATACATGTATTCTCGCCTGTGCCATCCAGGACCTGCCTCGCCTTAGTCGATGACCCTTGAACATATCCATGGCTTCACGCAGAAGGTGATCCCTATCTACAGCAACTCTCACGTACCATTGAACTTGAAGGACCCTTGCTTATCCGCCTTTGTTGGTAGCGTTAGGATATACCTCATGCACATAATTGGTGTGTACTTTGTGCATTACAGGATTAACCGCATGGCAGCATTCTGTATGCGCTCCAACCTTTCCAGCTGGCTCTTTGATACTGCCAGCAGTCCCAAACCGTACTCAATGACAGATATTATTAACTGCTGAAAGAGCCTGTGAAGCATCCTCTGCGGTTGATGCCATCGCCCTCAATGCATTAAGTCCCCTACCAGCCTTCAACACCAAAGCCTCCACATGATCTTTAAAAGAAATATACCTGTTGAAGGTGATGCCCAAGTATTTCAATTTACTCTCTCTATTAAGAGGACTGTCTCATGTTATTTATCAGGTTCGTTATCAATAATTATATACGTGACCGTGTTAGTAAAGACACAGCTGAGATGAAATGACTGCACAACGCCTGCGTCCCTAATCTCCGTCTATCTTTTATTACAGAACAACCTTGAACAAATTCCGATGCACCACCAACCTCATGCCTCAGTCACTAGACGCCTGTCTGGTTGTTATCGTGTATCCGTGCACGGCCATTTGCACGCAGTCAAGAATCAAAAGACTATGGCCTTGTCGTCAATAGCGCGAAACGTTATTCTCTACTTGTCTTTACAACAACAACAAAAATGTCTATAACTTAAAGCAAGAACTACTTTCAAGCTTGACACACTGAACACTGGATACACATTCGCCATTGATAACGTCACTTTTTTGATCGATAGAATGTTGACATAATTATTAATTAGTCGACTACTGTCTGGTTGACGGGACTTTCCGTCATATTCGTTCCTCGTTGACTGAGTCGATCCATCTTTCTTTATTCTTCGATGTTGCTATGAAGTATGTTCACAAGTATCTTCGTTAATTTACCTACTCTCCCTGGCCAAGGGTTTAACGACATTGTTCGTAATCCCGTATATCCACGTGGGGAAAACAGCAGCTGCGATAATCGGCAGCGGTTCACGCCGCGCTGGTATCTTATAGGGGTATGTGAGCCGGTCGTTCAGAGAGCAATGACAAACTACTGAAGGTAAAACTTGCCTAGCACATCAACAGCAGCTGAAAAATGCTGGTGTTAACTGCAACGTATGTAGGAAATATGCAACATAAAAAGCAGAGGTCTTATCGCTAACAGATCATCTAGGCCGAATGCCTTACACGCCGCGTTGGCCCCCGAAGTCACATGATCGTCCTTGACCTCGCTTCATGCGAGTTGATTTCTATTCATAATAATATCCTGATTAAATCTCTACTGAGCTGATTCTCATTCACTAACTGATTACTTCTTATTTATTCTGTCTGATTTTGTAATTTTGTCTTATCACCGTCGTTTCCTTCTGACAATAACTCATAAATCTTTACAGAGCTATTTTCGGATCATGGCATAACGCCCCTCACCCCCCTCTCTTTTCAAAATGTTGATAAACATTTTGTCAGTCTAGTCGGTTTACTCTTCATTGATATGAGACGAAAAGTGGTACAGTCTAGTCAATACTTTTAAACTAAACTCATACACACATATTGCAATGATATGTCAAACGTGGATATTCCAACACACATCAAAAAAGAAAAAAAAATTCTAAATGGCGGACACGAACTTACACATCCAGCTTCTCATGGATGTCGTGCAGACTCAGCCCCCTTTGTCTTCAGAGAACTGGCATCTAATTGCCATGAGATCTAATGCCCCTCAGACATCTCATGCAGTGCCTCATTTATGCACTTGCAAGAGCATCTTACACCCTTTTACAAGCCGTTACGCTCTAGTTGAAGGTACGTGTGCGTTTCGGAAATATCTCGCTCTCACTTTCGTTTTTTTTCTCGAATCCTGGTATTTGATTTGCTTATTTGTCTTGCCCATCCATCCATCATGTGCCATGCCGGTAAGCGTGGGCGGTCATGTTCTGCCATCTCACTTGATCACCAGAGTCGTGGATCAGCTCTGTGTTCCTGTCTCGATCATGCCACGTGGCCAATCCATCCAGGTATTTGCTTCTAGATCTTTCTGATTATCGATAAGACTGCAGTACATGATATTCTTGATATCTGTAAAGAAGGTAGTTTGCCATTGCTTTCCTTCCTAGCAGTGACCATACTGGTCAATGACCGTAGCCATTGTCTCCAAAAAAAAAGAGATCCTCTGTCTACCGTCGTGAAGCTGGAGACTTCTTCTTCTTCTTCTTCTTCTTCTTCTTCTTCTTCTTCTTCTTCTTCGTTCATCCGGAGTTTTTTTCGGATGTGATTGCGTTGTGCCTGTTTACAGCAGAGCTGCGTTCTTGCGCCGTTAGGCCGACACATCCGACTTCTGCGGGCATTTTTTTGACCGGGTTAACCTTCCCGGGAAGCATATGACTACTGGCAGGATCAACCAGATATCTATCGGACAGACGGACTATTCACGCACACGCAAGCCAAGAGTAGCATCGCTAAAGCGCGCCCTCCCGGTACAAGGTGATACATGCAAAACCACTGGACGCCTACCGACGAGCTTACAAGCTACGCCGGCAGGACTAACCGAAAAAAAAGCTATACCAGCTTACTGACTGCAGGCCCACTACTCATCGAGAGAGAGTGGGCGCTTATCGAGACTTTGTCGAACGGTCGTACAAATTTTGCTCTTTTGCCCGCTCAAACCACGACCCTGGCTGCACGATGCAAACCACGACCCTGGCTGCACGATGCGGTTACATTCTTGAAACGCCTGCCTCGCTAACTCACGTTGGCTGGGAAGATCCCATTTTGGTGCACCTCACACAGCCATCCGAGACAACGAACGCTAGACGCGGAACTGATCTAGCGAACCAGACCAGCCCCACAAGCTGGAGACCATAACCTTCAACTATCTGTCGGCTGCTCTTCAACTTCATCCACCACCTGCACCCATGGCTTCACGTAACCCTGATCGGGGGGTTAAACGGGTACTCCACCTTGCCCAAGGGTGTCCCGTAGGCTAGCGGAAGGAAGGAGGCACCTTACCTCTCCTTTAATAGGGAATACCCTTATCCCGCCACCCAGATTTGTCTTGTAATTGACCATTATTACCTTTCAATCAATCCCGGTCAATGTTTCTTACTGTAAATATTGTACACATTACAGACATCAGCAGTGTTATAGTAACTATTGCACATATTACATACACCCGCAGTGCTATACTAAATAGTGTACACATTGCAGACACCAGCTATGTTATAGTCAATATTGTACATTGTCGTGGAATGCCGCCTTAACTTCCCCGAATATTTTTCTCGGTCTCCAAATTTGAGAGGCCAAATTGAGAAAGAATGAATTAATCACGCTACTCCAAGGCTATCTAGTCGTGAGGTAAGATTATTCACAAAAAGCCTCTAGCCATGACGTAAGCTTGCAGATGGCAAGTAAAATGGGAGACTTGAGACGGACACAACTAGATAATTTAAATTAGTCTACACCTTGGAAAACTGATGACCCAGACGGGCTATGACACCACACAGACACATTGGCACCTTCTCGTCCAGGTAGACCCTGGCTGAATCAACAATGAACTGAGCCATTGGTTGAATAAAGGCAATTAACGCCAGATGGAGATAATAGCCTCAGGGCTATAAACAAGCCCCATCCACTCTGACTGGCAGACCCAGGTAGGTGTGAAATCACTGATAAGACTGAAACTGATCTGGGGCTGGCAACGCAAAACCATCCAGGTGTGACACTATGGTGAGGGTTAGTTGTTAAGAGAATTTTTATGACTGGACAGACTTGGAGATAATTGCAAGTAACGTCAGGAGGAGATAAGAATTTATGAATGGAATTCCGGGGAGATAAGTGTCTACTGCTAGGCTAGGTATAAAAACCCCTGCTAGACTTTTTCTTTTTAGATTAAGTCTGACTTCAGAACAGGTAGGCAGCCAGCTCAATGTTTTTAGTCATATGTATGATTCTTATGTTGCTAGATTTCACTAGGAGAATTATTTCTTAGTAACTAGTCCCTTAGTAAGTCTCTTAGTCTCTTAGATGGATGGACCGAGTTTCAGTCTACATCTGATCTAGGTTATTGCACGAACTATCATTGTCATAGGTTACTTAAGTGTTCTTTCTAAGTTCTGTGTTCAATATCATGGTGCTTCATGTATTACTCTTCTGAGAAGTAGAAACTTGTGAAAGGCATATCGTTGTCTAAGTATACTTTTAGGTGTCTTGGTAGATGCTTGTCATTTCCTTGTACACTATCCTAGTTGCCTGTTGGTGTGTGCATTTGTTGTACAGAATATAGTCAACTGACTATTTATTTAATTCTTACAACAGCAGTAACTAACTAGTGCATTATGCTATGATGTTAAAGTATCATAATATGTCTAGTTTAATCAATATGTTTATGTGTATTTCATGTTTGGTATATTGATTTGTCATATGCAAGCCTACCAATATGAAGTGTTATATTATGGTGTGCGCATTGCATTTGTAGCAGAGGTGTAATGGTACAGACATTACCCACAAGTGTTATGGGGTATATGGTGCTAAACATTCTCAGTGTATTGTGGGTGTGCGTCCACGGTGATGCATGGAAACCTGGCCCAGCTACTGGTCACGGCTTGCAAGCCCGGATGATCAGGCATTGTTATAATACCCTTACCGACCCTGTGAGCTGCTAAACTAACTTTGGACGGAGCGGCTGTATGACACAGAATTTCTGTATTAGCGACATGGACATGGGGCGGCAGAAATGTAATCATTACAGGCGTGTGAGACAATTGAAAAGCCCGTCCCAGACTAAAGACAGTAGGGAGAAGGAGGATGGTGAACGCAGTAGAGCTGGAAGATAAACTTGGCCAGACTGGTCATTGTATATGTTTGTGTTAGATGTTTTAATTAGGATTGCGCTGGTGTAGAACTGATATAACACATTCTTGACTTTCTTTCAAGCTCTCACAAGGAGCACCTATGTTGTAGATCTCAAGATAGAGTGAAGACTAGGTAGAGCTAGGACTGACCAGATTCGTCAGAATACCGGCAAGCTGTTTCTTTTGTGTGTGTCTACTGGAGAGTGGGGATCTGGACCACAGTTCCAGATAGATGGAGTAACAAGTAAAGTTACGTAATGTTTGTCATCAATATCAATATGTATATGATTTCATCATCCTCATATTGACAATCATCCTATGTCTATTGTTATGATTAGCAAATAAATGTGGTAGTATTGTAACTCATAGTTCTGTCGTTATATTTTAATTCCAATTGTGCATACGTGTTGTGTGTGTACATTGGTGGGGGTTCACTTACACACCAAGGAAGGGAGCAGTCAGGGAGAAAAACCTGTACTGGAATAGTTGTCTTTACACTTTAATTCAGACGTAAAAATCTATTCTAGCTAACCTTCTCCTTCCCATCCTTGGCGAATATTCAGCACAGTTCATTTTAATTTTGTAACGAGCCACTTGGAGCTGTACGTTGGATATTCAGGGCTTAATCTGTAGTTCAGCCATATAGATTTTGTCCCTAGTCAGTTTCTGACTATTTGGGGTTGCTCGCTAGTGAATAATACTTTAATCTAGCCGGTGGGGCACCCCGACTTATGACATACATATTACATTCACCAGCAGTGCTATAGAAAATATTGTACACATTACGTACACGTGCAGTGCTACAGTAAATATCGTACATATTACATACACCAGCAACAATTAGAACATCTAAAGATGAATCATGTAGAATATACGGTGAACAGAAGGCGATCCTTAGCAAAGACTACCCAAGAGAATTTTATAAACGTGTCAATACAAGGAAAACAGAGATGCATGCTATAACCCAACCACCATCATAAACAGCAAAAAAGGTATACCATTATTTAATCCACAGCAAAGTCTAGCAAGGTTGGCAGAATACTTTCAAGAACCACTTAACCCCACACATAACATATAAAACCGCACTTTTGTGCCTAAAAGTCCATGGACAACAAGAACCAAATTTCATACCTGCAGAAGTCAAAACAGTTATACAGAAAAGTCCTAAAAACAAATCACCAGGTCCAGATGGAATAACCACAGTAGCTATTCAGGCCTGTGGGAAAACAGGAGTTAAATGGCTAACAAGTCGTTTAAATATAGCATGGGAAGAAAGAAACTCCCAGATGATTGGCAACAGGCAATAATAGTACCAATATGGAAAAAGAAAGGCAATATGAGAGAGTGCGAAACATACAGAGGTATATCACTCCTGAGCCATATAGGGAAAATGTACGCAAAACTATTGGAACAAAGAGTTAGACCAATAGTTAATCAACAGTTAAGCAAAGTACAATTCGGTTTTCGGAAAGGTAAAAGTTGCACTGATGCACTATTTACATTTAGGCAAACATGTGGGGAGAAAAAAAAACACTATCGAATATAGTGATCAGCAGAATATTGTGTTTGTAGATCAGGAAAAGGCTTTCGACAGAGTAGACAGATACAAATTATGGACCATCCTTGAAGACTATGGGATACAAGGGTAATTGCTAGAAATCATCATAGCCATGTACCACTCGAGCCGAAGTTCAGGTAAGAACTCAAGAAGGTATATCAGATATGTTCACAGTCAATACGAGAGTAAGACAGGGATGTGAGCTCTCTCCCCTGCTATTCAATATCTGCATTGACAGAATATACAAAGAAGCAAGTCTTGACAGAAAGATTCAGAAACTCTTTACACAGATGAAACAACTGATCCACAGGAAATAAATGAACTTCTATTTGCAGACGATCAGTGCCTGTTTTACAGCGATGATAGCAGACTACAAAATCATATTAATAATATGAGTTCAACCTTCAGCAGATACAATATGAGTATAAACACAGCCAAAACCGAAGTAATGCAAGTTAGCAGATCGTCAGGTCCACTAAGTATGCATATAAATAATACAACTCTGAAACAAGTTAAAGAATTCAAATACCTTGGGAGTATGATCACAGAAGATGGCAGATTGGACAGAGAAATCGATATCAGATGTCAAAAAGCTAGTGTACTTACATACCAACTATCACCCTTACTGAAACATCCAAATATACCCATGTCCGCAAAAACGACAGATAATAAACAGCATTTTCACACTGACCCTATGCTACCAATCTCAGACTTGGACTTTATCCAAATCACACTTTCGCAAAATCAACACCTGCGAAATGTGATGCCTGAGGAGAGCTGCCAACTTAACAACCCGAGACCGAGTAAGAAATGCTGTTATCAGACAGACATGTGGGATCAACACCTTGTGCCACATTTATTGAAAGACAGAAGATCAAGTGGTTTGGCCATGTCGTTAGAATGCAACACCAACAACTACCATCACTGGCCTTACATCAAAGATCATCTGCGACGAGACCACGAGGACGTCAAAGAAGAAAATGGATTGAGGACATCAGAGACATTGTACAATCACAGGGAATGATACTATCCAGTGCCGCCCACCGGGCGCTGGAGCGCAAATTATTCCTTCCCACGACGCTTGACGGCAGAAGTGGAAGATGATGATGGTGGTGATGATGATGACATACACCAGCAGTGATGTAGTAAATATTGCACACATTACGTACATCAGCAGTGCTATAGTAAATATTGCACACATTACATACATCAGCAGTGCTATAGTAAATATTGCACACATTACATACATCAGCAGTGTTATAGTAAATATTGCACACATTACATACATCAGCAGTGTTATAGTAAATATTGCACACATTACATACATCAGCAGTGCTATAGTAAATATTGTACACATTACGTACATCAGCAGTGCTATAGTAAATATTGCACACATTACATACATCAGCAGTGCTATAGTAAATATTGCACACATTACATACATCAGCAGTGCTATAGTAAATATTGCACACATTACATACATCAGCAGTGTCACATTACATACATCAGCAGTGTTATAGTAAATATTGCACACATTACATACATCAACAGTGCTATAGTAAATACTGCACACATTACATACATCAGCAGTGCTATAGTAAATATTGCACACATTACATACATGAGCAGTGCTATAGTAAATATTGCACACATTACATACATCAGCAGTGTTATAGTAAATATTGCACACATTACATACATCAGCAGTGTTATAGTAAATATTGCACACATTACATACATCAGCAGTGCTATAGTAAATATTGCACACATTACATACATCAGCAGTGTTATAGTAAATATTGCACACATTACATACACCAGCAGTGCTATAGTAAATATTGCACACATTACATACACCAGCAGTGCTATAGTAAATATTGTACACATTACATAGACCAGCAGTGCTATAGTAAATATTGTACACATTACATAGACCAGCAGTGCTATAGTAAATATTGTACACATTACATAGACCAGCAGTGCTATAGTAAATATTGTACACATTACATACATCAGCAGTGCTATAGTAAATATTGTACACATTACATAGACCAGCAGTGCTAGAGTAAATATTGTACACATTACATACACCAGCAGTGCTATAGTAAATAATGTACACATTACATAGACCAGCAGTGCTATAGTAAATATTGCACACATTACATACATCAGCAGTGCTATAGTAAATATTGTACACATTACATACATCAGCAGTGCTATAGTAAATATTGCACAAATTACATACATCAGCAGTGCTATAGTAAATATTGCACACATTACATACATCAGCAGTGCTATAGTAAATATTGCACACATTACATACATCAGCAGTGTTATAGTAAATATTGCACACATTACATACATCAGCAGTGTTATAGTAAATATTGCACACATTACATACATCAGCAGTGCTATAGTAAATATTGTACACATTACGTACATCAGCAGTGCTATAGTAAATATTGCACACATTACATACATCAGCAGTGCTATAGTAAATATTGCACACATTACGTACATCAGCAGTGCTATAGTAAATATTGCACACATTACGTACATCAGCAGTGCTATAGTAAATATTGCACACATTACATACATCAGCAGTGTTATAGTAAATATTGCACACATTACATACATCAGCAGTGCTATAGTAAATATTGCACACATTACATACATCAGCAGTGCTATAGTAAATATTGCACACATTACATACATCAGCAGTGCTATAGTAAATATTGCACACATTACATACATCAGCAGTGCTATAGTAAATATTGCACACATTACATACATCAACAGTGCTATAGTAAATATTGCACACATTACATACATCAGCAGTGTTATAGTAAATATTGCACATATTACATACATCAGCAGTGTTATAGTAAATATTGCACACATTACATACATCAGCAGTGCTATAGTAAATATTGTACACATTACGTACATCAGCAGTGGTATAGTAAATATTGCACACATTACGTACACCAGCGTATTATAGTAAATATTGCACACATTACATACATCAGCAGTGCTATAGTAAATATTGTACACATTACTTTACCAGCAGTGCTATAGTAAATATTGTACACATTACATAGACCAGCAGTGCTATAGTAAATATTGTACACATCACATACACCAGCAGTGCTATAGTAAATATTGTACACATTACATAGACCAGCAGTGCTATAGTAAATATTGTACACATTACATAGACCAGCAGTGCTATTGTAAATATTGTACACATTACATAGACCAGCAGTGCTATAGTAAATATTGTACACATTACATACATCAGCAGTGCTATAGTAAATATTGTACACATTACATAGACCAGCAGTTCTATAGTAAATATTGTACACATTACATACACCAGCAGTGCTATAGTAAATAATGTACACATTACATAGACCAGCAGTGCTATGGTAAATATTGCACACATTACATACATCAGCAGTGCTATAGTAAATATTGTACACATAACATACATCAGCAGTGCTATAGTAAATATTGCACAAATTACATACATCAGCAGTGCTATAGTAAATATTGCACACATTACATACATCAGCAGTGCTATAGTAAATATTGCACACATTACATACATCAGCAGTGCTATAGTAAATATTGCACACATTACATACATCAGCAGTGCTATAGTAAATATTGTACACATTACATAGACCAGCAGTGCTATAGTGTCACAGTCCTAGATCTCTAGGGGATTGAAACTCGGGCTCATACAGGCAAAAAACTCCGTTCAGATACAATCTAGCATCATTTATTTACAATATGTTAAATACGCTGGCGAAGTGAGTATTCACAAGCCAGCATTCAGTAAGTTGCGTATCACAGGAGTTTACAATAAACATGATTATCACAACAACTCTATCAGCTATCTAACATATGTATAAGACCCCTAAAACACTTGGGTCTGAAACTATCAAGTCCCCCTAAGGTAAGCCCTGTTGCTTCCTCGATCTCCAGTCCACGTCTGTCCTTCCACACGTGACGCAACTTCGACACGGGTGGTAACTCTCTCTGAGTGTCTCGTGGACCCCGCAATCGGCGGGCCCCATCAGTGTCCACGTGGCTGTGGGCACACTGACCGGTCCTTCGAGAAGGCTCTGGATTATTCGAGCCTTCGAGTGACTCGGTTCTTTCCCTTTAGCTGGAGTTCTATCCCTTCGCCAGTATCTCTTACTTTTCATGTTGGTACCGCCCTTAATGTGAGGCTGTGACAGGAGTCCCCCTCCCCCCCCCCCCCCCTGCTTTGATGGGTTCTTATATGGTAATTAGTTCTGTACTAATTCTGTCACAGGGTCACATAAAGTCGGTGTTAGTAGTTTGGTGGATAGTAACTTGGCAACCTACACATCTGCATTAACACTCATGTATTCTCCCATACACCACTTCAAGATGATTGCTGAAGAGGTCTCTCTCTTCTATGTCCTTAAACATGCTTATCTGACCGAAGTTTCGTGACGTTTCCCAGTTGGTTTTACAACCGCGCCCTTCTCAAGTATCATATGATACCAAGATATTTAAAACTCTGTGTAAGAGAGTTTTAACAAGACAAATGTCTTGGCTATTTAAGTACACCCTGCAACTCTTGTTCTGTGTGTGCATTTCGATACATTTTTACTTCCGTATGTATACAATGCTGAATGTGTAGTTATGCTGTTGTTTTATCCCATCTGACTACATGTGTTCCTGTTGGCTTGTTCGTGTATTGACTGATATGTTGCTGTCTATAATAAAGTGACTGTGTTTTAATTGTTAGTGTTCAGTTTTGAGTTTGTATAGAGTGTGTGCTCACTGTGTGGTTTCTCCAAGCGTCACGAGTTGGGATATCCTTTGTCATGAATTACCCCAATGTGTGTAATGCATGATCGGGGCATTCCAAACAGTGGCGCTTAGATGTAGTGTATTAAATAGTAAACATGTATCAACAATTAGACAGGTACTACATTTTTACATGAAAGACGCAGACAAATTAAAATAAATACGTTTTGCGTACAATTTGTCCGCTCAGTATATCGTTCTCTCATTTAATTCATTCACTCTGTCATTCATACACCTTTCATACAAAATAGTATTTTGTTAAAATATATAGATAAAGTTGAGGTAAGTGTTATTGCCCTTAGAAAAATGGATTAGGCGATATGTTCCCTTTAAGGTAACAAGTAATTTTTTACGAGTAATCAAAAACTGGTTTATAACTTAAATCGAAAAAAATTGTATAGGCAGAATATTTTACCTATGAGTGGAAATACCTGTAATATTGTGGTAGAAAATGTCCAAGTTACAGGTTGACATATTTTATATACATAATTAAATACGAGTGTAATACATATTAACTAATATTAAATTAATTAACTAACTAAATAAATCCAACGACGATGTGTGCGTTATCCTCCTGTTGTCCGTGTGTCGTGCCATCAATGTTAACAGTTAATATAGCTGTCTCTTGCATGTTGTAGTCGACGTAGTTCTATTCCGGCTGTTTGCAAAGTTCCTTTAGCAATAGCGAGTATGCAGTGTTCTTAATCTTTACAGATGAATGTCAGTTCACTGGTTGAAAACATTTCACAGATATTATATATCGCTCGGATTGTTTTTAACGCCTTGGCAATTGGTAATATAGGGTTCTCAAAGTTTCATGTTCGTGGGTGTTATACGTAACCTATTCACTTGGGCGTTGATCCTTCTGACTGAAAGTTCTCTAGTAGGTGTAGAGGTACACTGTTCTATGCAACAGACTAAAATATCACAGCTTCTTGTATGGCAAATAATTAATGTGCCTAGTGTTCGTCTGCTGGTGCATTAGTTTGCCGTGATAAAAAGTCAGCAATAATGTTATCAGTGCCCTTGATATGGCGGATTTCAAAGTCGAAATCCTGGAGAAGAAGACACCATCTTTCCAAACGATGGTTCTTTGGAACACCTTGCTTAAGTACCAGCAGTGGCGAACTATCGGTTAAAACAACAAAATGCGAACCTAAGAGGAACTTAGATAATCGACGCATACAAAAAAGTAGACTTAATGCCTCCAACTCAACTGTGGAGTAATGAATCTCTCCCTTTTTTAGCTTGCGGCTGACGTAGAGTATCGGATGTCTCGTGCCTTGATATTCTTGCATCAGGCATCCTCCAATTGCGATAGCACTCGAATCTGTGGTCAGAATAAATGGTATATCTATGTTTGGTAATCTTAATATTGGTGGGTTAGAAAAAATTGATTTCAATTTGCACATTGCATCCTCTAAGCGGATACTCTTACAAAACTTTTCTGGATGATCTTTTGTCAACAGATTAGAAAAAACTGATGTGAGTTCTGCCCAGTTTGGTATAAACTTGGCATAATAGTTTATGAGACCTAATAAGCTTCTAACCTGTTTCTTTGTAGTTGGAACTTCTAGGCTGAGAATTTTTGATACGATTTTATCATCTGTCAATAGTTTGCCTTCGGAAATCCTATGACCTAGGAAGTCTATCTCTTTATAGCCTATTTCAACCTTGGAAGGTTTGATAGTAAGTCCAAAAAGAAAGATTTGGTTAAAGACTTGTTGCAGTGTAAGTAAGTGAGAAGTCATGTTTGAAGAATGGATACATATATCATCAATATAAGATTGCACGTCCTTGATGCCGTGTAATAACAGTCTAGTTAACCTGACAAATGTGGCGGGAGCGTTCTTGAGACCAAACGGAAGATATCTCCATTCGTACAGCCCAAGGGGTGTAGCAAATGCTATAATATGCCTTGAAGAAGGGTCTAGTGGTACTTGCCAGTAACCTTTAGCTAAATCTAGCTTAGAAAATATGGATGATTGAGACATATTCAAAATGAGGTCTTCACAGCTGTTCATTGGCTCAGCATCTGTAGTGGTTATGGTATTTAATTTTCTATAGTCTATGCACAAACGAATGGTTTTGTCCTTCTTTTTCACCAGGACAATTGGCGAAGAATACTGGGACACAGATTTCTGTATTATTCTATTTTTTTCTAAGTCCAAAATTTCTTTATCTAAATTTGCTCTATAATGTAAAGGAATCGAATATGGTCTACATTTGATCGGTGTTAGATCCGTCAACACAATTGAATGTGTTATTTTGTCAGTCCGTCCAGATTTGTTTGAGAAGATAGTTCTATAGTCATTCAGAAGAGACAAAATGTCTTGTCGCTGCTGTTGTGTCAAAGTGTCAGAGATTTGTATGTCATTCATAGTACTGTCGTCGTTCATAATTGGTACTGGAATTTCTGTATTGTCTGAGTCCGTCTGATTTATTACTGACGATACTGTTTGTAAATTGTCTTCAATGTCCTTGTCGTCGTCATCGAGACTAATAGTTGTCAATGTGTCGTTAAATTGGTCGTAATTGTCGTTATCCCATATTGTCGGTAATGTGAATCTGTTCTCGTCGTCTTCGTTGTCACAAGACTGAGTCGTTAGCGATGCTTCGTTTGTCGAGGTGCCATTCAGTCGGGTAATTGTCGTTTCGTTTCTGTTGTCATTCTTGTCAGTCTGGTTATTGTCCTCTGTTATCTGCGTCTGCTTGTTCGTGTCGCTGTCATTTCTAGAGTAGTATGGTTTTAACATATTTACATGGAATATTTTCAACTTTCCATTCAAAGAAATTTCGTAGTCAACTTTCGAAATCCTTCTCACAACTTTAAATGGTCCCTGCCAAGAGGTTGATAGTAAATCTCTCTTGTCAGGTAATAATAGTAAAATATCTTGATTTGGTTGTAATACAATCGTTTTCGCCCTTTTGATCAGTTTCTGACAGGTATCACATGATTTACAATGGGTTTTTATGTCTTGGCAAAATTTCGGCCAATAAAATTGACTCAGGACTCTGGCCCTGGTTTTTTCGTAACCCATATGACCTCCGAAAGGTGAGTCATGGGCTATATTTAGCACTTTCTCACGATGTGCCTGAGGTAAAACCACTTGTTGTATCGTGGTGTGATCTCTGGTATATAATCTCGTTAGAACGTTATTATTTAGTCTAAATGTCCACGAAGCGTTTTTGGTTAATTTTGGCTTTAATCTTACTAGCCGAAAATATTGTGAAAGAGTTGGATCTGCTTTTTGTTCTTCTATAAACTCGGTGGTGTTAATACTAGATGAAATGATTTGTAGTGCCTCCTGAAGTTGGTCAGTGTGGGTTTTGTGTGTCGTTTGTCTTGTTACTATATTAGTGTGTTGTGTGTGTTGTTGCACATTTACAGGTTCAAGAATTTGTGGGTCGATGGCGTCCTCAGTTCGAGGTGTTAATCTGATGGTATCTTTGAAAGATTCGACCGCTCCTGTATTTTGCACCTCTGTGAATTCATTTCGAATTACGTCATCGGTTGTCTCCCTTGTGCTTTTGGCAGTTTGAGACAAGCATGCGTGGTTTTTCACTTTGGAATCGCTGTTTGGTTTTTGGATACAGTTTTTCTGTTCCCATTCTCTGATTTCTTCTTCAGAGCAAGATCTTATATTGGGAAGATTCCCAAGGATGATTTCAGCAGCAGGATTTTCAAGTACTGCGCATAGCACTTGTCCTGATATAAAAGGTGTCCGAATTTCGGCCAGTGCTAGGGGGTATCTTTCGAGGTGAGGTCTTCACAGCTGTTCACTGGCTCAGCATCTGTCGTGGTTATGGTATTTAATTTTCTATAGTCTATGCACAAACGGATGGTTTTGTCCTTCTTTTTCACCAGGACAATTGGCGAAGAATACTGGGACACAGATTTCTGTATTATTCTATTTTTTTCTAAGTCCAAAATTTCTTTATCTAAATTTGCTCTATAATGTAAAGGAATCGAATATGGTCTACATTTGATCGGTGTTAGATCCGTCAACACAATTGAATGTGTTATTTTGTCAGTCCGTCCAGATTTGTTTGAGAAGATAGTTCTATAGTCATTCAGAAGAGACCAAATGTCTTGTCGCTGCTGTTGTGTCAAAGTGTCAGAGATTTGTATGTCATTCATAGTACTGTCGTCATTCATAATTGGTACTGGAATTTCTGTATTGTCTGAGTCCGTCTGATTTATTACTGACGCTACTGTTTGTAAATTGTCTTCAATGTCCTTGTCGTCGTCATCGAGACTAATAGTTGTCAATGTGTCGTTAAATTGGTCGTAATTGTCGTTATCCCATATTGTCGGTAATGTGAATCTGTTCTCGTCGTCTTCGTTGTCACAAGACTGAGTCGTTAGCGATGCTTCGTTTGTCGAGGTGCCATTCAGTCGGGTAATTGTCGTTTCGTTTCTGTTGTCATTCTTGTCAGTCTGGTTATTGTCCTCTGTTATCTGCGTCTGCTTGTTCGTTTCGCTGTCATTTCTAGAGTAGTATGGTTTTAACATATTTACATGGAATATTTTCAACTTTCCATTCAAAGAAATTTCGTAGTCAACTTTCGAAATCCTTCTCACAACTTTAAATGGTCCCTGCCAAGAGGTTGATAGTAAATCTCTCTTGTCAGGTAATAATAGTAAAATATCTTGATTTGGTTGTAATACAATCGTTTTCGCCCTTTTGATCAGTTTCTGACAGGTATCACATGATTTACAATGGGTTTTTATGTCTTGGCAAAATTTCGGCCAATAAAATTGACTCAGGACTCTGGCCCTGGTTTTTTCGTAACCCATATGACCTCCGAAAGGTGAGTCATGGGCTATATTTAGCACTTTCTCACGATGTGCCTGAGGTAAAACCACTTGTTGTATCGTGGTGTGATCTCTGGTATATAATCTCGTTAGAACGTTATTATTTAGTCTAAATGTCCACGAAGCGTTTTTTGGTTAATTTTTGCTTTAATCTTACTAGCCGAAAATATTGTGAAAGAGTTGGATCTGCTTTTTGTTCTTCTATAAACTCGGTGGTGTTAATATTAGGTGAAATGATTTGTAGTGCCTCCTGAAGTTGGTCAGTGTGGGTTTTGTGTGTCGTTTGTCTTGTTACTATATTAGTGTGTTGTGTGTGTTGTTGCACATTTACAGGTTCAAGAATTTGTGGGTCGATGGCGTCCTCAGTTCGAGGTGTTAATCTGATGGTATCTTTGAAAGATTCGACCGCTCCTGTATTTTGCACCTCTGTGAATTCATTTCGAATTACGTCATCGGTTGTCTCCCTTGTGCTTTTGGCAGTTTGAGACAAGCATGCGTGGTTTTTCACTTTGGAATCGCTGTTTGGTTTTTGGATACAGTTTTTCTGTTCCCATTCTCTGATTTCTTCTTCAGAGCAAGATCTTATATTGGGAAGATTCCCAAGGATGATTTCAGCAGCAGGATTTTCAAGTACTGCGCATAGCACTTGTCCTGATATAAAAGGTGTCCGAATTTCGGCCAGTGCTAGGGGGTGTTTTTCGATCGTGCCTGCGAATGTGCGACACGTTACGTATTTGTGTGTGTAGTCTTTGTCACTAACTAATGTTCTTTTAATTCCACAAAGAGTCGCCCCGGAATCTCGTATTAATGTACATTGTTTGTTATTAACAAAACCTGTTGCATAATTTAACTTGCCTGTTGGTGTTAAGGCTGCGTTGGCCATTTCGTTAGAAACTGGGATTGTGTGGCCACATAACAAAGTTGTATCAAGCTGACATTTTCTACAGGTGTTACATTTGCTATCAGTGATGGTGTCAATGATTTGTACTGCATTGCCTAACTCACTCGAACTTTCATTCTGGATGTCGCATTCGTTCTGTTGTTCAATTTCTTCATCTGAGGATGTGTCTCTTAATGCGGTATTTGCCTGCTTCATCATCTTTCTCCCATCACACATTTTTGAATAGTGTCCATAGCTCGAACAAAAAAACAAACATTTAACCGCTCTCTGATATGCGTTCCTTTTGTTCTTTTGTTTTTCCACTACCATTTGGAGATGATGTGAATAATTTGGTGATTTGTCGCACATCGCGTACTCTTCGTGTGTCAGATGACAATACTGACATTTGACTGGTTTTGTGAACCTCGAGCGTTGTTTGAACCTATTTTCATTTGGTTTTGAGTATTTGGTGTTTGTAACCGCTGCTGTTTCATTCTGCCTTATATTTAGCTGGAAAATATCGCGGTTCGTTGTAAAATATGCGTTCCCCTTGGTTTCTATTTCTTGGATAGTTTTGCAATCCATTTGTCTCAAAAATTTAGAAAAAGGTGTTGGAATTGTAGTGATAATTTTATCAATTATGATTAGCTCTTTCAGTTTATCATGGTTGTTATTTGTTTTTGCTGAGGTTACCCATTTTGTACAAATATCCTGAACTGTAGACACGTAGTCAATGAAAGTTTGATTAGAGGGGCTAATTTTGAGAACTGAAGTTGATAGCCTGCTGTATCTAGTGATAAATGTTGAAGTATTCTTTGTTTTAAATAATCATAATCTTTCCTCATGTCTTGTGGAACTGTCTCTATCACTTTTAAGGGCTCTAAAGCTAAATTTCTCATCAGAATAAATGACCAGTCGACTTTTTCGACCTTATGGTAAGTCATCAAACACTCGAAGTTCTCTAAGTATGCGCTTATAGAATCTCCTGAACAAAACGCTTTGACAAGGCCTTTATATTTGTTGTATTTTTGTTCATCTTCTTTACTTCTAATTTTGTTTACTGACATTTCTAGGTTGGAGTCAATTTCCATTTGTTTTAGTTTTATCTGTGTCTCTGCATTTAATTGGGCTTGTTTGGTCGCGGCCTCAAGCTCCATTTTCTTCTCTTCCATTTGCATGTGCATCTTTTTCTCTTCTGTCTCAATTTGCATCTGTATCTTTTTCTCTTCTCTTTCCGTTGGTCTTTCTTCTCGTGCAATATTTTCTGAATGCGTCTTTTGTGCCCATTCTGAAAGTTTTTCCTCTTTATATCCTAGCCTAATACCTAATTCAATGCACTGTTCTAGTGTTGACATCTTGTATTTTAGTTATTGTTTACTTTCTTGAAATTAAATCCCTTTGAATTTAGTTTGGGTGTACAAAAGTTAGTTATCCCCCCTTAATGTTTACATTCAAATTACTATGAGAAGATTTACTTGGTTACAAGATTAGCATATACATAAAAATCAATACAGAGAAAAATGTTACAATGCATGAGGGTGAGTATCGCTTAGGGATGTAATGAGCATGAAATGAAACTCATCTTATTTTCCCTGAGCTCTCGATTGTAGTCTTGTTCTCTCGCCACTGCTGGAGGACAGGTTACATACACCCGATAATTCGCGGAACAATCTGATGTTGGAATAAAAAAAAATTAGTAACTGTCACTGTAATTGTCACAGTCATGTCAAAGTTCATAAACATTATCTTTTCAAATATTTTTGTAGAGGGACTTATTAGTTCATTCACAGATAGCTGCAAAGTGTTTCACTTAGTCACGTATTAGAGTTGATATATATATATATATATATATATTTTTTTTTACTTGGCAAAACTAAGAGCTGTCTGAAAAGTAAAGCTTGTGTATGCCAAAACCGGCGCTTACCCCCCAAATAGCCTGTCACAGTCCTAGATCTCTAGGGGATTGAAACTCGGGCTCATACAGGCAACAAACTCCGTTCAGATACAATCTAGCATCATTTATTTACAATATGTTACAATACGCTGGCGAAGTGAGTATTCACAAGCCAGCATTCAGTAAGTTGCGTATCACAGGAGTTTACAATAAACATGATTATCACAACAACTCTATCAGCTATCTAACATATGTATAAGACCCCTAAAACACTTGGGTCTGAAACTATCAAGTCCCCCTAAGGTAAGCCCTGTTGCTTCCTCGATCTCCAGTCCACGTCTGTCCTTCCACACGTGTCGCAACTCGCCACGGGTGGTAACTCTCTCTGAGTTTCTCGTGGACCCCGCAATCGGCGGGCCCCATCAGTGTCCACGTGGCTGTGGGCACACTGACCGGTCCTTCGAGAAGGCTCTGGATTATTCGAGCCTTCGAGTGACTCGGTTCTTTCCCTTTAGCTGGAGTTCTATCCCTTCGCCAGTATCTCTTATTTTCATGTTGGTACCGCCCTTAATGTGAGGCTGTGACATATAGTAAATATTGTACACATTACATACACCAGCAGTGCTATAGTAAATATTGTACACATTACATAGACCAGCAGTGCTATAGTAAATATTGTACAGATTACATAGACCAACAGTGCTATAGTAAATATTGTACACATTACATACATCAGCAGTGCTATAGTAAATATTGTACACATTACATAGACCTGCAGTGCTATAGTAAATATTGTACACATTACATACACCAGCAGTGCTATAGTAAATATTGTACACATTACATAGACCAGCAGTGCTATAGTAAACATTGCACACATTACATACATCAGCAGTGCTATAGTAAATATTGTACACATTACATACACCAGCAGTGTTATAGTAAATATTGTACACATTACGTACACCAGCGTATTATAGTAAATATTGTACACATTACGTACACCAGCAGTGTTATGGTAAATATTATACATATTACATACACCAGATGTGATATAGCAGTGGTTCTCAACAGGTGGGGATTTCCCCCCCCCCCTTTTCCCCCCAGGGTTGAAGTGGGGGGAGATTGAAGTTTAGGGTTTCAAGGGGGGGGGGGGGGGGGGGGGGTTATTATTATTTCAAGATCGCGTATATACAAGAACCGATTACTTGATTTTTTTTTTCTCCATAATTTACGGTTCTGCACTTCTCGTCCTTCTGAAATTCATTTTATAACGTGAGTAGACTCGCAAATAACGTTTTATGTAGACATCTAGACATCTTCTATTATGTGTTATTAAAGTTAGCTTCCATATTTACATATACTGTGTAAGGGCGAGGGAGGGGATTTTAGGGAGGACATGCGAAAAGGGGCGAGGGGTAATGACAAAAAAGATCGAGAACCACTGTGCTATAGTAAATTATACAGACCACACTCCAGAAGGGCACTATGATGGTTTCTCTAGTTGAAGAGTCCAGCCTCAGTTATTTGTCCCACAATCATGACAAACTGCCCGCAAGAACCCAGCCTCTGTCATTTGTCCCACAATCATGACAAACTGCCCGCAAGAGCCCAGCCTCTGCCATTTGTCCCACAATCATGACAAACTGCCCACAAGAGCCCAGCCTCTGTCACTTGTCCTACAATCATTACAAACTGCTGGCATGAGCCCAGCCTCTGTCATTTGTCCCACAATCATTACAAATTGCATACAAGAGTCCAGCCTCTGCCATTTGTAACACAATCATTACAAACTGCCGGCAAGAGTCCAGCCTCTGTCATTTGTCACACAATCATTACAAAGTGCCCGCAAGAGCCCAGCCTCTGTCATTTGTCCCACAATCATTACAAACTGCCGGCATGAGCCCAGCCTCTGTCATTTGTCCCACAATCATTACAAATTGCATACAAGAGTCCAGCCTCTGCCATTTGTAACACAATCATTACAAACTGCCCACAAGAGCCCAGCCTCTGTCATTTGTCCCACAATCATTACAAAGTGCCCGCAAGAGCCCAGCCTCTGTCATTTGTCCCACAATCATTACAAACTGCCGGCATGAGCCCAGCCTCTGTCATTTGTCCCACAATCATTACAAATTGCATACAAGAGTCCAGCCTCTGCCATTTGTAACACAATCATTACAAACTGCCGGCAAGAGTCCAGCCTCTGTCATTTGTCACACAATCATTACAAACTGCATACAAGAGCCCAGCCTCTGTCATGTGTCCCACAATCATTACAAACTGCATACAAGAGCCCAGCCTCTGTCATGTGTCTCACAATCATGACAAACTTCCCCCATGAGTCCAGTTGAAGCTTCTCCCAAGGAAGGCAAACAACAGTTTGTTGTACGGCGTTAGCCTGGCCACCAAGTGCTGCCTCAGTAGCGGGGCTATCTGAGGGTGTGGCCGCCCTTTACTGGAGGAGAAGCATCCTGTCTTGTGGTTGAGTGTCAGCCTGTCCCCCAGCTCGCGATATCGTCTGCTGGATTGGTTGAAGCAATAGAAGCCTTTGTCGGGGTTGAACACCAACAGATCATCGGTGAAGGCGTGACACAACCCAAGGAAATGTTCCACTTTTCTCAAAAGCCTCAGTGGTCTGTTCTCTAGCTCTTCCTCCTCGACCACTAGCACCTGGCTGGCGTTAAACAGACGGAAGACATGCTTGATGTGCGACACATAATCTGCTACACGAACTATGTTGCTCCCTTGTTTCGCCCAGGACTCGAATGTTTGATTGAATCCTTCCACAGCAGCTCGCGCATGAGCGTAGGCAGACTGCAGCCTGACCAGAGGGTCCCTGACAGAGATGACCAGCTTGATGCTAGCATTAAACTTGCGGATTCTGTTTAAGGCATCAAAGGACAGGATGTAATTTGGTGTCTTCTCAATGGTTATCTGTGACTCGGCCGACGCGGGCATCTGTTCACGGTACCAGTCTAGTCCCCTGTGGTAGTGATTGCTAAAGAAGGCCAGCTCGTGGTTTGGACACACAATATCTGGGTGTAAGCTCAGAAATGACCTGAGAGCATACGTGCCGCATTTGGCGAACCCGATGATCAAACATTTAGGCAGACGCTTTTCTAGAAACTTGACAACCGTCCTGTTACTTGTCAGATTGTCTCTGAAGACACACTGGTCAGCTATAGGTGTGGGTTTGTGTCCATTGTTGGCACCAGAGACTAGCAACTCTGCACGCTGGTGTGTTGTGTAGTCTTGACGATAGTGACGGTGAGAGTGGTCAAATGTGGACAGTTGTAGAATACAAACAACCAACAAGATGGATCCAACAATCACGATGACCACAAACGACTTCATTCTTCACAGTTGTCACAGCTGGCTCCCTGCATCATGGTGGTGATAAGGAGGTTTTGTGGGAGGGGGAGGAGGGTGGTGATTGTGATGATAGTAATAATTAAAATAAGAATGATAATAATATTTGATGCAGATTACTTGTTTTCGATGTTGTTGTTGTTGTTGTTGTTGTTGTTGTTGTTGTTATAATTGTCGTCGTTTTCCTTCTTGTTGCCGCCGTTGAGTTTTATACTCGTTATTGTTGATGTGATCCTTTCAGTCTATGAATTACCAAAAAACGAGAAGTAGATTGTGAGGGTGGTGATTGTGATGATAGTAATAATTAAAATAAGAATGATAATAATGTTTGATGCAGATTACTTGTTTTCGATGTTGTTGTTGTTGTTGTTGTTGTTGTTGTTGTTGTTGTTGTTGTTGTTATAATTGTCGTCGTTTTCCTTCTTGTTGCCGCCGTTGAATTTTATACTCGTTATTGTTGATGTGATCCTTTCAGTCTATGAATTACCAAAAAACGAGAAGTAGATTGTGAGCTTTACTGAAAAACGATTACAAGAAACAAATTGGATGTTGCGGCCAAGGCCTTCGTCAGCATAGAACAAACAAACACAAAGAGACACAAAACTACATGATACACACTCATCATTGGCACCTTTCCGTCTGGACAGACGATAGTTTGGTACATTGTGCTTCAAAAAGGCTTAATAACTACGACCCATGGCGGTGGCGAGTGTGGCTGGTAAGGCCAATTCTTGCTGCAAATGTTTGCCCACAGTAGATGCATGTGAAAACATGGTCATTTCCACCATTGCGCGCCATCTTACGTCTCTCACGCTCTGTGTGTGCTTTATCTGCAATCATTTTCTCCTTTGTCTTTATTCCATTTCTGATAGTTGCCCTCCATGCAACACGTTCAGTGGCGACGTGCTCCCAATGTGCATTATCAATGCCTGTATCAATCATGTCCCGCTTACACACATCTTTGTATCGTAGTAGAGGCCGACCCTGAGATCTTCTACCCGTCTGTATTTCACCAAAAAAGATGTCCTTTGGTATTCTACCATCATTCATCCTCCTAACATGTCCTATCCATCTAAGTCTACGAAGACTGAGCATGGAATACACCGTCACACAACCTGAACTTTCCAATACTTCAGTATTTGTGATTTTGTCTTGCCACTTAATACCAAGTATTCTTCGCAGACACCGCATATGAAAGCTGTTTAAACAGTTTCTCTTGGTGTGAGTAAGTTGTCCAGGTTTCACTGCCATAAAGAAGAGTACTAAGACACAGGCTTGGTAGACGAGGACTTTTGTTTGGGCAGTAAGCTTCCTGTTCTCCCAGACTCTTTTTGCTAACATGTTCATTGTTGTTGCTGCCTTGCCAATCCTGATGTTGATTTCCTGATCGAGGGATAATTTGCTATTTACCTCTGTTCCTAGATATGTAAAATGGTCTACTATCTCCAGTTCGGCGTCGTCAATAAAGATTGATGGTACACCATGTGCACCTTGTGACATAATCTGTGTCTTCTTTTTGTTAATTGTTAAACCAAATTCAGAACAAGCATTGGAGAATGCAGATAGTAGATGTTGTAATTCTTCCTCAGAGTGGGTCGTAATCGCAGCATCATCCGCAAAAAGCAAATCTCTGATTAATACCCTACTAATTTTGGTCTTGACCTTCAATCTCTGAGCATTGTAGAGACCGCCATCCTGAGCGTGAGTGAATGTATATACCACCATCCTGATCACGAAAGGCATATTTCAGTAGAAGTGAAAAGTATATCCCAAAGAGGGTGGGGGATAGTACACAACCTTGCTTAACTCCACTCTTTATTTCAAACTCTTCTAAAGTTGAGCCATCAAACTTGATTATACCCTTCATGCCTGTGTGGAACGATTCCACAATGGGCAGAAGAGTTGGTGGGCAGCAAATCTTCTTTAGTGCCTTGAACAGACCCTCACGACTGACCAAATCAAATGCCTTTGTGAGGTCGATGAAGGCAATAAACAGTGGATTGATTTTGTTCCCGGCATTTTTCTTGCATTTGTCGCAATGAGAATATCATATCAATGGTAGACCGGTTCTGACGGAAGCCGCACTGTGATTCGGGGTAGACTTGATCTCCCAGGACTTGAAGTCTGCGCAGAACAATTCTGGCAAATACTTTTCCAACAATACACAGAAGTGAGATACCCCTATAGTTGTTACAGTCGCTCCGATCGCCCTTGTTCTTGTACAGCGTTATGATGTTTGAATCTTTGAAATCCTGTGGGACTTGTCCTTCTCGCCAGCATAGCTCTATTAGCTGGTGGATCTGTAGAGTGAGTGTGTCTTGCCCACTCCTGATTACCTCTATTGGAATCCCATCCTTACCTGAAGCCTTGCCAGATGCAAGTTCATTTATAGCACACTTAACTTCTGTTATGGTGGGAAGTGTGTCCAGGTGGTCAAGAGTTGGTAGGGCCTCTATGGCGTTGAGGGCATCATCCGCTAGCTTGGTCTCACTTGAGTAAAGCTCTAAATAGTGCTCTACCCATCTATCCATCTGCTGTTTCTTGTCAGTGATGATTTCTCCAGTCAAGGTTTTCAGCGGTGCACTTCCTTTGATCATTGGACCACAGGCTTTCTTTATCCCTTCATACATGCTTCTGATGTTTCCCTTATCATTTGTATTTTGAATGGACTCACATAACTTGATCCAATAGTCAATCGCACACTGCCTGGCAGCCTTTTGCACATCCTTCCTAGCTTGCTTCAGCTCACTCAGAGTGTTACGCGTTGGTCTTTCCTTGTTTCTTTAGAGAGCTATCTTCTTTTTATCAATCAAGAGCTGCAGTATCTGGCTGTTTGTCGCAAACCAGTCATGCTTCTTATGATCCACAGTGCCGTCAACCCCTACCACTGTTTTATAAATAGTTTTATAAATAGATACAAACTACATAACAATATTAAGGGTACTTATCTGAATCTGTATCCTAGCTGGGAGCGACTCCATTCCTTTCATTCTAAAATACTTCTGTATATTGTTTAATATTTCGTCTTGTTGTATTTCTCCTCAATGTTGTGCAAGTTTATTCTTGTTGTATTTCTCCTAAATCTTGTGCAAGTTTATTCTTGTTGTATTGCTCCTAAATCTTGTGCAAGTTTATTCTTGTTGTATTTCTCCTCAATGTTGTGCAAGTTTATTCTTGTTGTATTGCTCCTAAATCTTGTGCAAGTTTATTCTTGTTGTATTTCTCCTCAATGTTGTGCAAGTTTATTCTTGTTGTATTTCTCCTCAATGTTGTGCAAGTTTATTCTTGTTGTATTGCTCCTAAATCTTGTGCAAGTTTATTCTTGTTGTATTTCTCCTCAATGTTGTGCAAATTTATTCTTGTTGTATTTCTCCTCAATGTTGTGCAAGTTTATTCTTGTTGTATTGCTCCTAAATCTTGTGCAAGTTTATTCTTGTTGTATTTCTCCTCAATGTTGTGCAAGTTTATTCTTGTTGTATTTCTCCTCAATGTTGTGCAAGTTTATTCTTGTTGTATTTCTCCTCAATGTTGTGCAAGTTTATTCTTGTTGTATTGCTCCTAAATCTTGTGCAAGTTTATTCTTGTTGTATTTCTCCTCAATCTTGTGCAAGTTTATTCTTGTTGTATTTCTCCTAAATCTTGTGCAAGTTTATTCTTGTTGTATTGCTCCTAAATCTTGTGCAAGTTTATTCTTGTTGTATTTCTCCTCAATGTTGTGCAAGTTTATTCTTGTTGTATTTCTCCTCAATGTTGTGCAAGTTTATTCTTGTTGTATTGCTCCTCAATGTTGTGCAAGTTTATTCTTGTTGTATTTCTCCTCAATGTTGTGCAAGTTTATTCTTGTTGTATTTCTCCTCAATCTTGTGCAAGTTTATTCTTGTTGTATTGCTCCTAAATCTTGTGCAAGTTTATTCTTGTTGTATTTCTCCTCAATGTTGTGCAAGTTTATTCTTGTTGTATTTCTCCTAAATGTTGTGCAAGTTTATTCTTGTTGTATTTCTCCTCAATGTTGTGCAAGTTTATTCTTGTTGTATTTCTCCTCAATGTTGTGCAAGTTTATTCTTGTTGTATTTCTCCTCAATGTTGTGCAAGTTTATTCTTGTTGTATTGCTCCTAAATCTTGTGCAAGTTTATTCTTGTTGTATTTCTCCTCAATCTTGTGCAAGTTTATTCTTGTTGTATTTCTCCTAAATCTTGTGCAAGTTTATTCTTGTTGTATTGCTCCTAAATCTTGTGCAAGTTTATTCTTGTTGTATTTCTCCTCAATGTTGTGCAAGTTTATTCTTGTTGTATTTCTCCTAAATCTTGTGCAAGTTTATTCTTGTTGTATTTCTCCTCAATGTTGTGCAAGTTTATTCTTGTTGTATTGCTCCTAAATCTTGTGCAAGTTTATTCTTGTTGTATTTCTCCTCAATGTTGTGCAAGTTTATTCTTGTTGTATTTCTCCTCAATGTTGTGCAAGTTTATTCTTGTTGTATTTCTCCTCAATGTTGTGCAAGTTTATTCTTGTATTTCTCCTCAATGTTGTGCAAGTTTATTCTTGTTGTATTTCTCCTCAATGTTGTGCAAGTTTATTCTTGTTGTATTGCTCCTAAATCTTGTGCAAGTTTATTCTTGTTGTATTGCTCCTAAATCTTGTGCAAGTTTATTCTTGTTGTATTGCTCCTAAATCTTGTGCAAGTTTATTCTTGTTGTATTTCTCCTCAATCTTGTGCAAGTTTATTCTTGTTGTATTTATTCTCAATGTTGTTAGACTAAATCTTTTTGCGTTTGTCCTGTATGTTGCTGAACTGTTCATGTTTTTTTCCTCCTGACGGATTATCTCGATATATTTCTCCTCTATGTTGTTGAACGGTTTATATCCTTGTAATTCTCCTCAATGTTGTTTACTAGTTTATCTCGTTACATTTCTCCTCTATGTTGTTGAACGGTTTATCTCGTTTTATTTCTCATCTATATTGTTGAATGGTGTATATCCTTGTAATTCTCCTCATCAATAACATTAGATACACAGATGATACAGTCTTGATTGCATACAATGAACAGAACCTGCAAAATTTAGTAGATGCGGTTGTTGCACACAGTGAACAACTGAGGTTAGAATTGAATTGTAAGAAGACACAGATCATGGTCGTCACTAGGAAGGAAGAAATACCACAATGTAATATACAAGTAAATGGGCATATTCTTAAACAAGTGAATCGGTACAGCTATCTCGGAACAGTCATAACATCTGATGGGAGATGCCTTGAAGAGATTAGAACAAGAATTGCCATGGCGAAGGTAGCCTTTTTGCAAGATGAAAAACATACTGACCAATAAAAATATGTCAATTGAAACGAGGAAAAGAGTGTTGAAGTGCTACATAGAACCTGTGATGTGAGGCGTGGACAATAAGCAGACAAGCTGAAGGACATATGATGGCTGTGGAAATGTGGTTTCTGAGGAAAGTGCAAAGAATACCACGGACAGATAGATAGATTGATTGATTGATTGATTGATTGATTTAGGAACCGACATCACAACATTCGGGGCATTCCCATAAGCGCTCCGTCCCCATCCTCAGCAGCTAGCGAAGAGTTCCAACACCAATAGTACCAGTAGCAATCTGATTATATGTCCGTCTCGCCTTTCCTCTAAGCGTCGAGCGTCGGCAAGATCCCCTCGTCACTCCTCGCTGTCTCATTCTTGTCAGACGATGGTGATCCATTTGCTCCTCAGAGGTGTACACGTGATCCCACAAGGCCGCAGCCACGTCTGCCTTGTCATGCATCAATACTCCACCAAGTTTTGCAGAGCCAGCCAATCTATCAGCCTGTTCATTCCCCAGTACACCGGCATGCCCCGGAGAAAAGATCCAGGCGATGCTTGCCACCCGTGACCTCCAAAGCAAAGCAAGCCACTCTGCCCGAAGCTAGCCTGTCCTCACCTTCCTCAGCATGCTTTCTGAGTCAGTTACTATCACGATGTGTGTGTGTGTGTGTGTATCGTATTCTCCATCCAGCGGAAAGCTGCGCTGACAGCCTCCACCTCAATTCTTAAGCTAGATGTTGTGGTATCATATGCCAGGCTCTCCTGCACCAAACGTCGACCATTAGCTTTTGCAGGACAGATAGAAAAACCAATGAACAAGTCCTTCAAGAAACAAATGAAGATCGGAAACTGATTAGAGACATTAGATGAAGACGGTCACAATTTTTTGGGCATTTTATGAGAAGAAATGAATTGGAGAAATTGGTGACAACTGGCACGATCAAAGGGAACAGACCAAGGGGAAGACCAAGAATTAAATACCTGGATGGCTTGGCCACGTGGCATGGTCGAGACAGAAACCCGGAGTTGATCCACGACTCTGGTGATCGAGTGAGATGGCAGAACATGACCGCCCACGCTTATCGGCATGGCACATAATGAATGAATGAATGCATTCTCCTCAATATTGTTTACCAGTTTATATCCTTGTATTTCTCCTCTATGTCGTTGAACGGTTTCCTCCAGAAACGTCAAGCATTCTTTGTCCACATTGTCAAAGAACATTTCGAGCCAAAATAGGCCTCATCAGCCATCTTAGAACTCACGGCTCCATGCTTTCAACCCCGCTGGATGAAATGAATGGTCACCATCATTCTTGATGGACAAACAGCAGTGAACGGTTTATATCCTTGTAATTCTCCTCAATGTTGTTTAATAGTTTATCTCGATATTCTCCTTTAAGTTGTTGAACGGTTTATCTCGTTGTAGCATCTGACATCAACAACTCTTTTTATCGCCGTTGTTATACCGCTAAAGAAGAAGAAGAATCCGTAATATCATCGGCCAGAGGCCGATCTCCGTGGCCAGAAACTTGCGAATTCGGTTCGTAAGCCGCTTACCAGGCGTTCGTAACGCAGCTGAGACCGATTTGTGCAACAGACCGTTTCGCGTTGTGTTATAACGTGTTGGTATGGGAGCCGGTCGTTCAGGAAGCAATGGCAAACTACTGAACGTAGAAACTTGCCAAGTACATCAACAGCAACTGAGAAATGCTGTTGTTGACTGCAACGTCCTGTAAGGGATATGCAACATTTAAAAAAAATGTCATCATTCCATTTACTAGGCTGAGTGCTGTACTAAACTCTGACATCAACCTCGCGTTTGATAAACGTTTTTATACTGTTTTATCTGTCGGTCATGTTATCATTCTATCTACGGTGGGAGTCTCTGTGGCGAAGTGGTCAAGCCGTTTGACTTGTGATCCGAAGGTTGTGGGTTCGATTCCGGGCCGCATCCTTCGGTTTACGAGTTAAATGTTTCGGAGACTCCTGTGGGTCGTCGCTAAAAGCTACGGAGTTCGTGCTTTGTGCGACGCTTTCCGCGCTGCGGAAAGAGACCGAGCCATATGGGATAAAACCCGGTGCGATGAAGTCGACCCTGTCGACTTTTAAGCGACTTTTTTCTTTTTTTATCATTCTATTTGCTAGACTATGTGCTGTACTACACTTTGACATCAATCACTTCTACTGTACTCCACTCTGACATTAACCACTCGTTTGATCACAGTTATTATTATGTTTTATCTGTCGGTAATGTTATCATTTCATTTACTAGACTAAGTGCTGTACTATACTATGACATCAACAATTCGTGTTATATCCGGTATAGTCTGTTATTTGTCGATAATGTTATCATTCCATTTCCCAGGCTACTTGCTGTACTAAACTCTGACACCAACCACTCGTTTGATCAGCGTTGTTATACTGTGTTATCTGTCGGTAAGGTTATCATTCCATTCAGTAGGTTCAGTAGAGGACCCGTTCACACTTATAAAGAGGCACCGGGTATATGGTGCTAGACCAGTACTTGCATAGACCGGTGGGCAGCCGCTGGCTGATGCCATTTGTACCAGGACGGGCCACTACAAGCTGTGTCCATCTTGGAGCCGTGGTCAAGTTTCAATATATATATATATATATATATATATATATATATATATATATATATATATATATATATATATAAAGTCGCTTAAAAGTTGACAGGGTCGACTTCATTGCACCGGGTTTTTATCCCATACGGGTCGGTCTCTTTCCGCAACGCGGGAAGCGTCGCACATAGCACCAACTCCGTAGCTCCAGTGGCGACTCAGAAAAACATTCACTCGTGAACCGAAGGACGCGGCCCGGGATTGAACCCACAACCTTCGGGGCCCGAGTCAAACGGCTTGACTACTTCGCCACGGAGACTCCTATATATATATATATATATATATATATATATATATATATATATATATATATATATATATATATATATATATATATATATATATATATATATATATATATATATATATATATATATATGGACTCTGTTATTCCCTGCGTCCATCGTTTACGTGGTCGGCCTCTTCCTCTGCTTCCCTCTGTTCTGTACATCATTGCTTGTTGTGGTATACTGTTAGTTGGTAATCTACTTGCATGGCCAAACCATTTAACTTGCTGCCTTCTAATAAAATCTAGTGCAGCTACAACCCCCACTTTAGTCCTGATTTCTTCATTTCTGATCTTATCTCTTCTTGATACATTGAGTATTCTTCTCAGGAATCTCATTTCTGCTATTGTGATTTTTCTATTCTCTTGTTCTGTCATTGTCCAGGTTTAGCATTGGTAACATAGAGTTGGTAGGAAGATTGTGTTGTAAAGTGCTTTCTTAGTAGTTATTGCTACATGTTTGTTCTTTAGTATTGGTGCCATTTGTTCAATGAGTTGGTTTGCCTTATTGCATCTATTTTCGATCCCGTCTTCTGATTTGTCATTTGATGATATTATAGTTCCTAGCTACTCTTTACTTGTTTCAAGGATGTTCGTTTAGGTGAATCGTTGTTGCTTTTTCTTATTTAGTTATGGTCATTATCTCTGTTTTACTTGTGCTAATTTTCATGTTATATTCCCTACAGATTTCATTTAGACTATTAATGTGGTATTGTAATTCAGCTTCTGATTTTGCTATTACTGCTTGGTCGTCCGCAAACAGGAGTTCTCTAATGGTTAGATTTGCTGATGGTTCTTCTTCCGTGTTCTCGCCATGCGGCGTTCTTGTGGTCTCTGTTTGGCTGGTTTCTTTACATATGTTGTCCACATATGTTATGAACCTTTCGTGTTATCATTTTATTTTACTGATATATTTACCGGTCGTATTATTATTCTATTATACTAATATCATTACCAGTTGTATATATCAGTATAATCGAATGATAACAAAACTGGTAAATATATAAGTAAAATAAAATGATAACACGAAATATATATATATATATATCCATCATGTGCCATGCCGATAAGCGTGGGCGATCATGTACTGCCATGTAACTCGATCACCAGAGTCGTGGATCAGCTCTGTGTTCCTGTCTCGACTATGCCACGTGGCCAAGCCATCCAGGTATTTACTTCTCGGTCTACCCCTTGGTCTCTTCCCTTCGATCTTGCCAGTTGTCACCAAGTTCACCAATTCATTTCTTCCCATAACATGCCCAAAAATTGTGACTGTCTACGTCTAATGTCTCTAATCAGTTTACAATCTTCATTTGTTTCTTGAAGGACTTGTTCATTGGTTTTTCTGTCTGTCCATGGTATTCTTTGCATTTTCCTCAGAAACCACATTTCCACAGCCATCAGCTGTTTTTCAGCTTGACTGCTTATTGTCCACGATTCACATCCATACAAAAGTATAGGTTCTATGTAGCACTTCAACACTCTTTTTCTCGTTTCAATTGATATTTTTTAATTGGTCAGTATGTTTTTCATCTTGCAAAAGGCTACCTTCGCAATGGCAATTATTGTTCTAATCTCTTCAAGGCATCTCCTATCAGATGTTATGACTGTGCCGAGATAACTGTATCGATTCACTTGCTTAAGAATACGCTCATTTACTCGTATATCATATTGTGGTATTTCCTTCTTCACAGTGACGACCATAATCTATGTCTTCTTAATATTCAGTTCTAACCCTTGTTGTTCGCTGTGTGCAACAACCGCATCTACTAAATTTTGCAGGTTCTGTTCATTGTCTGCAATAAAGTATGCATCATCTGCATATCTAATGTTATTGATATATCGTCCCCCAATGTTGATTCCTTCCCATATCTTCAATATTTCTGAAAATATTTTCACTGTACAGGGAAAAAATATCTGGAGACATTACACATCCCTGTCTCACACCCCTTTTAATAGGCTGATATTGACCTACATTGTTATCAATTCTGATGGCAGCTTTTTTTTTTTTTCCCGCGTTTCCATCCTGTTTCAGGATATTGCGGTCAACACCAACATCTTTCAGCTGTATGTTGATTCCTAGGCTAGATTACGCTCATCATTTTTGGAGCAATGAAAACCGCATGCAAATTAACATCGACAAAACCAAATCCATGTTAATAACGACCAGACAAAAACTACAGACACTAACCATAACTGGACCACCACTCGAACTCCGCATGGGCTCGTTACCTATAGTTAATGTGACTGAACATAAAACACTAGGTCTTTTAATTGACAGCCATTTGAACTGGAGCTCTCAATGTTCACGCTCTTACCAAGAAAATAGCACAAAAAGTTTACCAACTTGCTAAAATTCAGCACTTCCTGGACGAAAGCACACGAAAAATATTCTATACATGCTATATCCAATCACATCTCGATTACTGTTCCACAGTTTGGGATGGTTGCCCTAAATCTAATTTAAAACGACTATGTTCTCTTCAAAACCGCGCTATTCGTCTGGTTTCTGGACATAAAGCACGTTGAAAGTAATAATTTGTACAGTCATCTAAGACTTCTACCACTTCAAAAGCGCTTCCTTTTCAACAAAGCCAAATTAGTGAATAAAATTATATCTCAAAATACCCCAGAGTATCTTCTGCCGCTGATTCAATCTAATGCAATGAACAGCAAGCGCCTAAATTTGTTACATGTCTCAAAGCCTAGATTGGACCTATACAAAACATGTTTCGCCTATTCTGGTGCTCACTTATGGAATGGTCTGCCTCCAGATCTGAAAACTCCAATGAGTCCCTACACATTTAACCGAAAACTCTTTCAATACTTAATCCATATCGACTATATGCCACCATAATTCATTTACTGGTATAATTGTTCATTATAATTGTTCACTATATATGTGTGTGCGTGTTGTGTGTGTGTGTGTGTGTGTGTGTGTGTGTGTGTGTGAGAGAGAGAGAGAGAGAGAGAGAGAGAGAGTGAATGTGTGTGTGCGCACGTGCATGCGTGTGTGTGGAGAGAGTGATTGAGCGAGAAATGGTGGGGGAATGTGTCAGTGCATGCATTCGTACGTGTATGTGTGAGAGTAAGTGAGGGAGTGTGTGCGTGAGTGCATGCGTTCATGCGTATATGTATGTGTGAGAGAGTGTGATTGAGAGAGTGTGTGTGTGTGCGTGAAGGATTGTGTGTGAGGGAGTGAGACAGTGGGAGAGTTGTTGTGTTAGTGTGTGTGTGAGCGCGCGCATGCGTGTGAGTGTGTGTATATGAAAGAATACAGAGAGAGAGAGAGAGAGAGAGAGAGAGAGAGAGAGAGAGAGAGAGAGAGAGAGAGAGAGAGAGAGAGAGAGCTGAGCAGATGCATGTCATGTAACACGCATGTTATGTAACACGCGAATCCATATGTTTGTGTATTCTCATCTGTCATATTATCAGTTAAAATACCAGTTGATTTTATCATGTGTAATATAAACTTATGTTCATTACTGTAGTTTGAGTGAGAGAGTGAGTGAGTGTGACTGAGAGACAGAATGAGTTAGAGTGAATGAGTTAGAGTGAATGAGTGAGTGTGAGAGTGAATGAGTGAAAGTGAATGAGTGAGCGTGAGAGTGAATGAGTGAGCATGAGAGTGAATGAGTTAACGTGAGAGTGAATGAGTCAGCGTGAGAGTGAATGAGTGAGCGGGAGAGTGAATGATTGAGCGTGAGAGGGAATGAGTGAGCGGGAGTGTGAATGAGTGAGCGTGAGAGTGAATGAGTGAGCGTAAGAGTGAATGAGTGAGCGTGAGAGTGAATGAGTGAGCGGGATAGTGAATGAGTGAGCGTGAGAGCGAATGAGTGAGCGGGAGAGTGAATGAGTGAGCGGGAGAGTGAATGAGTGAGCGGGAGAGTGAATGAGTGAGCGGGAGAATGAATGAGTGAGAGTGAATGAGTGAGCGTGAGAGTGAATGAGTGAGCGTGAGGGTGAATGAGTGAGCGGGAGAGTGAATGAGTGAGCGGGAGAGACAGAATGAGTGAGCGTGAGAGTGAATGAGTGAGCGTGAGAGTGAATGAGTGAGCGGAAGAGTGAATGAGTGAGAGTGTGTGTGTGTGAGTGAATGAGTGAGAGTGAATGAGTGAGAGTGAGAGTGAATGAGAGAGAAAGAGAGAGAGAGAGAGAGTGTGTGTGTGTGTGTGAGCGTACGCATGCGTGTGAGTGTGTATATATGAAAGAATACAGAGAGAGAGAGAGAGAGAGAGAGAGAGAGAGAGAGAGAGAGAGAGAGAGAGAGAGAGAGAGAGAGAGCTGAGCAGATGCATGTCATGTAACACGCATGTTATGTAACACGCGAATCCATATGTTTGTGTATTCTCATCTGTCATATTATCAGTTAAATACCATTTGATTTTATCATGCATAATATAAACTCATGTTCATTACTGTAGTTTGAGTGAGAGACTCAGTGAGTGTGAATGAGAGACAGAATGAGTGAGCGTGAGAGTGAATGAGTGAGCGTGAGAGTGAATGAGTGAGAGTGAATGAGTGAGCGTGAGAGTGAATCAGTGAGCGTGAGAGTGAATGAGTGAGTGTGAGAGTGAATGAGTGAGCGTGAGAGTGAATGAGTGAGAGTGAATGAGTGAGCGTGAGAGTGAATCAGTGAGCGTAAGAGTGAATGAGTGAGCGGGAGAGTGAATGATTGAGCGTGAGAGTGAATAAGTGAGCGGGAGAGTGAATGAGTGAGAGTGAATGAGTGAGCGGGAGAGTGAATGATTGAGCGTGAGAGTGAATGAGTGAGCGGGAGAGTGAATGAGTGAGCGTGAGAGTGAATCAGTGAGCGTGAGAGTGAATGAGTGAGCGGGAGAGTGAATGATTGAGCGTAAGAGTGAATAAGTGAGCGGGAGAGTGAATGAGTGAGAGTGAATGAGTGAGCGTGAAAGTGAATGAGTGAGCGTGAGAGCGAATGAGTGAGCGGGAGAGTGAATGAGTGAGAGTGTGTGTGTGTGTGTGTGTGTGTGTGTGAATGAGTGAGCGGGAGAGTGAATGAGTGAGCGGGAGAGTGAACTGAGTGAGCGTGAGAGTGAATGAGTGAGCGTGAGAGTGAATTGAGATGAGAGTGAATGAGTGAGCGTGAGAGTAAATGAGTGAGCGTGAGAGTGAATGAGTGAGCGTGAGAGTGAATGAGTGAGCGTGAGAGTGAATGAGTGAGCGTGAGAGTGAATGAGTGAGAGTGAATGAGTGAGCGTGAGAGTGAATGAGTGAGCGTGAGAGTGAATGAGTGAGCGTGAGAGTGAATGAGTGAGCGTGAGAGTGAATGAGTGAGAGTGAATGAGTGAGAGTGAATGAGTGAGAGTGAATGAGTGAGAGTGAATGAGTGAGAGTGAATGCGTGAGCGTGAGAGTGAATGAGTGAGAGTGAATGAGTGAGAGTGAATGAGTGAGAGTGAATGAGTGAGCGTGAGAGTGAATGAGTGAGCGTGAGAGTGAATGAGTGAGCGTGAGAGTGAATGAGTGAGAGTGAATGAGTGACCGTGAGAGTAAATGATTGAGCGTGAGAGTGAATGAGTGAGCGTGAGAGTAAATGAGTGAGCGTGAGAGTGAATGAGTGAGCGGCAGAGTGAATGAGTGAGCGTGAGAGTGAATGAGTGAGCGTGAGAGTGAATGAGTGAGCGTGAAAGTGAATGAGTGAGAGTGAATGAGTGAGCGTGAGAGTGAATGAGTGAGCGGGGG
>JACEFZ010018383.1:0-94857 GCA_014155875.1 Cepaea nemoralis
CTAAGTTTTAAAAAGGTTTGGTAACTTTTTTTTTTCCCTTGGGCAAATTTTTTCCCTCTTTTAGGTTAAAAACATTTTCCTCCTTTTCATAAGTATGGTTTGAGATTTTTTCCCCAAATTTGGCCAATATTTTTCCCAGTTGGTTAAAAAAATTTTTTCCTCCTTTTAAAAAAGTAGGGTTAAAGAATTTTCCCACTTGGCCAATTTTTTTCCCCAAATTTTGGTTTAAACCCAAATTTTCTTACTTTCAAAAAAGTTTGGGGGTATGTTTTTTTTTTCTTTTTGGTCAATATTTTTCCATTGGTTTTAAAAAAATTTTCCCTAAGTTTTATAAGTTTTTTTTGTAACTTTTTTCTTCAATTGGGCGATATTTTTCTATTAGGTTAAAAAACATTTTCCTAAGTTTTATAAGTTTTGTGTAATTTTTTTTAACTTGGGCGATTTTTTTTCCTCATTGGGTTTAACCCAACATTTCCCTAAATTTTATAAGTTTTGTGAAATTTTCCTTTTTTTCAATTGTTCGAATTTTCTTATTATTTTTAACACGGGTTTTCCTAAGTTTTATATTTTTTTGGGTGAAAACTTTTTTCTTCAATCGGGCGATATTTTTCTCATTTAGGTTAAACCATTTTCCTTTTTTTTTTTTTTAAAAGGGAATGGATGAGATATTTTTTCCCCAACTTGGCCAATATTTTCCCCTTTTGGGTTTTAAAAACTTTTTCCCTTTCCTTTTCATACGTAGGGTGGTTGGATATTTATAAGTTTATTTTTAACACTGTCTTTTACTTGGACAATATTTTTCACATTTGGTTAATAAAGTTTCCTACTTTTTTAAAAGTTGGATGCGATATTCTTTATTTTTGGCCCAAAACATTTTTCATCTTTGGCTAAAAAAATGTTTCCTATTTTTGGGTCGACATTTTTTCTATTTTTTGTAAGTTTGGCCCGGGGATATTTAAAAACTTGGTCAAAAATTTTTTTCCTACTTTGGGTAATACATTTTTTAAAACCCGGGTCGCCCACCCTTAAAAAGTTTGTCCATCGTTTCGCTATTGTATAACTTCAGTCGACATTTTTCTTGTTTTACTAGCTTTAATTTTTTTTATTTGGTTATAAATTGGGATGGGGATTTTTCTTTATTTTGGTCAATGTTTTTTCACCTTTTGGCTAACAAATGTTCATTACTTTTTATAAGTTTGGTCGAGACATCTATAATTTTTGATCGATATTTTCCATCTTTGGCAAACCCAATGATTTCCTACTTGCCCAATATTTGTCACTTTTTGACGAACAATTTTCCTCCCTTTTCAAAAGTTTGGTCGAGATTATTTCCTATTTTGGCACTTTTTTAAATTTTTTGGGTTTTAAAAATTTTTTTCCTACTTTTATAATTTAGTCGAGAACCCGGTTTCCCTTTTTTTGGGACCAACTTTTTTGGGTCAGTTTGGCTAAAAAATTTTTCCCCCTACATTTTAAAAGTTTTTTTCGAGCTATTTCTGTTTTTGGGCCCAAAATTTTTTCATTAGTTTTGACAAGCCTATTTCCTATTTTTATACGCGGGGGTTGAGCTTATTTCTTATTTTGACCCCCAGTTTTATAAAAATTTGGCCCAACAAAAATTTTTTAAAATTTTATTGGGTTTTTGGTTTGATATATTTCTATATTTGGCCAAAAATTTTAATTTAATTTTGGGTAAAAATTTTTTCCCATTTCTTATACGCTTTTGGGTTTAGATATTTTATTTTTGACCACGAGTTTTTTAAGTTTGGCTAACATATTTTACTATACTTTTTTACGTCTGGTTTTTTATATTAAATTTTTTTTCTTTTTTTTGGGCCCAAAATTTTTTTTTTTTTAATTTGGCTTTAACATTTTTCTTTTTTTGACCCGGGTTTGGAGTGGAACATAGAACCTGTACTTTTGTCAGGATGTGAAATGTGGTAATGAGCCGACACATTGAAAAACATATATTAGCATTGGAACTAGGTTTCTGCGGAAAGATGCAAAGACCCCCTTTGGCCAGGCAGAAGAATTAATGAAAGTGTAAATGTCTGCTCTGAGAAGCGATAACTTTGCTGGTCAGGACAGCGGCGTGCGTGATATGTCATGTTATATGAGAAGCCTAAGACTGATCCGGGGAAGCTTGTTGTGTTCACGGGTAATATTATATGATAAATATAGCTAAACACTCATCGGTGTATGGCCCGATAGATGTTAAGTAAAAGGTACACCTCCCCCAACTGGCCTCGGTGCTCACATCTCTCCTCTATGTCTATGAGAACGGGTTAGTTGAATACTGTGATGACTTGATTATAGTAGTGTATATTATATTCGAAAATGCATTGTGGTGTATAGAGGCCTTGGTAGTAGTAGTTTCGTGTTCTTTACTGTTACTTGGTGACCCTATGACGACACGGAAATAGAAAAGCGAGAGAATGAACACTCTTTTACACCTCCGACACCCTGTTGACGAGGGGGCAGAATCACTCCCGTACATGGTGGTCATCACGAATTAGGTTCCCTGGTTCGATCGCCAACATAATACCGTTTTTTTTTTCTGTAGTATCCCTCTTAACGACGTGTCTCGGCTGTATCCATACGCATGTGACAGATACAACGCCCTCTTTGCCCGGATGTAGCCGTTTCCCACATGTTCATATACAGTGTGATAATATACGTCTATCTTGTGAGTTATCGGTTTACTTCTACCACACTAATGCATACGAGTAGAGCCATGGAGCTTGAAATGGGGAAACGGTAGCCGTGAGCATAAAAGGAAATAAAAAAATGTCTGATAGGAGGTGGCTTTAAAGCGTTGGAACAAGAATCGCTGTGATGAAGGTTGTCTTTTGCAAATTGGAAAACATACTGACTAATATAAAGTTGACAACTGTAATGAGAAATAAAAGGAGTGTTTAAGTACTACATAGAACCCGTACTTTAGTATGACTGTGAAGCGTGGTCAATGAGCAGACAAGTTGAAAAACCTCTAATGCCAGTGGCGTTGTGGATTCTGAGACATAGTTTTTAAAAAGTTCACTAGACACCCGCATGAAACTCCCTCCAAAAACTACAAGGCAACATAACAAAACATACAACGTAGCAGACACATAGATACTATGCCAGCTCTGTAAGGCAACATACTTTGATAATGTAGGCATAACGGCCGCTTTCTAATAATACTGCACACATCTATAAGCAGTGGTAAACCCGTATACACAGATACACGATACTTTCCTAAAGTAGACTCTAACCATGTTCGCAGTGCAGCTATATAGAGGCATGTCTGAGTTGATGTGAAATATTTTTGGTTATTTTTACACCCGGATGTAATAGGCGACAAGTCACAACACAGCTACGATGCGCTGGCAGGGGTGACCTTATCAACTTCACATACTGGTCAATCTATATACAAAGTACACCATCTGTCTTCAAGCCACAAGCGTTTTCAATGTCACAAGAATAACGAACTACTGACATTTAAGATCAGAGTGGCACATGCTGATACTGTTTGTGATATCTCCTACTCATACCACCGGTTTTAACTAAATAAGGACACATACACCTAGCCCATAATCTCCAATCGGCACTTATGAGAAAATTCGAGGGTAGTGTTATTGATCTTTTTTGGATGGCCCGACAATAGGTGTTAATCTTTTAATCCCCTTCCAACCTTTATATGAACATTTATTAATATCGCGAACTATTTGCAATGGCGGAGATATAAGAAATATTATTAACCTGACTTGGTCATTACGATGACGATAATCCCCTGGATTAGCCGTTATGAGAATAAGTATTGATTTTTGGCAACAGCTGTTGAGGTCATATTCTGAATGTTAAGTTAGCTTATATTTTGTGACTCGTAGGTACAATGGTGAAATCTGCTGCCTGTGTTTTTCATCAGCGGTGGGACTTGTGGCCGCGACGACACCCACACCTTGATGACTGGAAATCTTACCCACGACAAAGTTCCGAGATTCGAACCTGTCACTTCCACGGTGTCTGGGGTACCCCCTAAACATACTCCGCAACCAGCACACCACCTCTACTTTTCTAAACATAACCGGGTTAATAACAACCGAGCTCGAAATCACAACTAAGTAACCAAATATTATCAATATTTCTTCTACCACTAGACCACCCCACTGGGATTCGAACCCGATGATAGTGTTCGGAAGCGTTTATCTAGTTACGCATCCACTCACCCCACCCCTTAACAACGAATATCACAAAGTCATACCCACTAAAACCATCGACCATCTTTACACTTTCAAAGTTTTCATTTGAAGAGCTGTAACCGGTATGCTGATAGTATTTAAGGCCCAACCACTATAGATAATATAACAAACAGTCGACCCCTTTACAATAGACATATAATGAAAATATCCTTGGTCTTCTGACTACCGACGCCGTCATTATGCGTTGAATGTGTCGGTGGTATACCTCCATGCAAATATTTACCCACTTCTCCACTCGATCACCCTGGCTCTTACCAAGGAACGGGCGTAATTGTCCAACCAATCCGCCCCTCGCCCACCTCTTAACAAGGATCAGAAGCAGTTATTTAGCTATTTTTACACTCACCAACCCCTTGACAACGACCTGGAGCCTTTATCTAGCAACTCCTCTGTCTCTTAGCAAGGAACCGACGCATTTACTTAGCCACTTCGCCAAACGCCCATCCCTTTAAATTGTTCGGAAGCACTTCTCTAGCTAATGCTCCCCTCATCTACTCCGTAACAACGAATAACACTAAGCCACGCCCCTTACAACCGTTACTACAGCCATCTTTACTTTTTTAAGGTTTTCATTTGAAGAGGTGTAATCTATATGATGATAGTTTTATAAGCCACTACGACCCACTACAGATCATATACATGCCATATATACCTTTTTACTTATTATAATTTTCATATGACACCCGGCGCGGTTCGAGACTTCGACCCACCTAACCCCACCACAGTACTCGTCAATAACCGGACTAGTGATCACTCAGCAATGACTGGCCACTTGGGTACTACAAGACACTGTTTTACTGGGGTCGACCACTCCACGCGACCGATTGGACGCGCTTGCTCCTGCGCCCGCCGCCGCGCGCCCTTGGTTGTTGTTTATTTTTTATTTTATTTTTTAAAATTAGTTAAAATATTATACACAAACTCAGTTATCTGCCCTTAGAAAACATGTCTTTTATTAGAATTATCAACCCTTACATATGACCTAAGTACCTACCCTACCCAAACCGCACTGGCCCCGAACTGGATTGGGGGCAATCCAGCGAGGTCAATCCAGAAATTATAATTAGGAGCACACAGAAACCCTAACCCTAAACCCTAACCCTAAACCCTAACCCCTAACCCTAACCCTAAGCCCTAACCCCTAACCCTAACCCCTAACCCCTAACCCTAACCCCTAACCCTAACCCCTAACCCCTAACCTTAACCCCTAACCCTAACCCCTAACCCCTAACCCCAATCCAGCTGGATTGGGGTCAATCCAGCACCACAATCCAGAAATGATAATCAAATACCCGCTAACCTACTACTTACCAGTTGTGCCTCGCCATCATGACAACCCACTCCGACTTCTGAGGCACTTGTAGATTACGTCCCCAAATCAATGAAGAGCAGTCCATATTTTAATCCAACTGACCGGTGTAGGGGTTGAACCCGCTACCCCGGCATCAGCACACCCAGTCTCCGAGACATAATACTGTCTATGCGCTAGATGTCTTCGATGTGCACATCTTAGTGTTGTACAGGATGGGGCAAAATGATCTGACACATTTGTAACTTTAATAAAACTAAATTAGAATAAATGAAAAAAAAAAAGTATTTTTATTTATCAAATGTACACATGATGCCATTTTGAATTATGTTGTTTGAATAATGATTTGTGTGGGGAAATTCAACAGCAGGTTCCCCGTACTGCTATTGTGATTTTCAGTGACGAGGCCCATTTTCATTTGTGTGGAAGCGTGAATAAGCAAAATTTCCGCTGTTGGTCTGTAATATAATAAAAACGTCCCTACCCTTTCCTAAGCATTGACTCCCTTAAAAATAAACTAACCCTTTCAATTACTGTTTAAGTAACTTACTTAATGTAGGAGAAAATAAAACAGCGATAGACTGACCGTGGCAGCTTAATCTATTTGGCTTTAATTTTTTCACGTACCTGGCAAGACCGGGACTGATGGGAAAACAAAGGACTAAAGTAGCCATTTTGAGTGCAGACAATCAAAGGAAACAGACGTGTGTTCCCCGGGTGGGGTTTCTTTCCCCGTGTGGGGAAAAGTATTTTGCCTTTTAAAATCATCATTCTCTGCAAGCCAATTGGTATGTTATATCTACATTATTAAGATATATTTATGTATTACATAGACCAGTATATTTAATTAAGAATTAGTTACAATTCTCTTAAACCAGGCTGGATGATGTTTACTAAGGAAACACATGTGGGCGCCACGCTGTAATTTTTCCGATGTCTTACAAATTCAAATCCCTATGTTAATATCTTTTATAGGCATTATGAACTTATATCTAACTAATAGTGTCTATAACCTATGAATATTATGTGTACTGTAGAACACATAAAGTATCAACTCTCATGTCTGAAACACATTCTAGAGATTTTCTCAATGTAGGAGCAGACCCCTGATTCATACTTCATAGTAAAGAACTAGTGTCTGTCAATTTCATATTCCTATGTTAAAACTTCTAGGCACTGTGAACAATATCTCACTATTTATGCTTAGAAATCTGCAAATAATCTATGTACTATAGAAAGGTGTTTTATCCATGCGGGGACATACAAATGATTACGCGTATTCCTGACTCTTAGTCAGGGGATAAAATACTTCGCCACATCATAATCTGTAACTTGGAACTATAGTGTTAAATTTTAGTACCATCCTTTTGTTAACAGATTAATAACCACTCCATAGTAGTGAAGAACATATAATCATTTCATAAAATAGTGTTAGGAGAATGCCTGGTTTGAGAATATAAATTCATGAACAATTAAAGTAAACGCGTGATGTAAATGCATGTTTGGATAGGATTCAATCCCCATCGCCTCACCGTAGTAGAAACAGAAGCGAAGATTGAAGTGAATAAATTGCTTGCAATATTCAGAATACTGGACCGTGCGGCATAAGTTATTCTAATAAATACACTCCGAATAATAGCAGTCATTGGCAAAACATATCACAGTGATTACTATCCTCATGTGCTGTACGCAGTGGGGGAAAACAATGGATGTTTTAGTTTATGAAGAAAATTAAAAAACCTAGGCTCCCTGCATCATCATTATGATTATTATATATGATTATCATGTACTTAATATCAAAGAAATGTACATGTATGTTTTTTTTCTGGTATGAGAATTTTCCCTGTTCTGATTGTTACTTTTTACTGTGGGAATATACATTTTAATGTTGCACCTTGGGATTAGAGGAGGTTGATGTAAGAATCCTTGTGCACGACAGTACTGCTTGCTTGCTTGTGTTCGTTGGCTTGAGCTCCAACGCAAAAGTCCTGTATGTCGGATGAAGGCATCCTGTTGTCCAACATCATTGTGATGTCATACAGGACCTGAGGTTTGCGTGAGTATCCGTTGTCCCATGTCTGGCTTATTGGTGTGCAGACTGGTGGTTCCTCGCCATGCAGGCAGATACTCTCCGACTTCGGAAGAATCATCGATCCTACTGTGTTAGCCAGGTCCCCGAAGAGACCTGTTGCCCAGGACGCACGACGTGGACGTGTCAGCAGGTCTTGGCCAGTATATATCCCGGCCCTGGTGCCTTGGAAACACCTATGCGTCCCACGACAGTACTTAAAAAGCCAATGTTGAATAGCCTTGGGAAGACGCGGCATTAGAAACCACAGAGATCCTGTATAGGCTATTCTCTTCAAGAATGAGAGATACAATATCAACATGTTGGATGGACAGAATGACTTCACTCCTCTAATTGTCCCAGTAACAACAGAACATAAAATAAAGTGAGAAAATACCTTACTCACTATTAAGAGTCAGAATGGCTCTACTCAGCAATGAGGGACAGTAGAACGTGGACACCCACTCCTTTCCCCTTCTCCCCTTGTTGTTTTGTATTTTTGTTTGTAATTGTCTTGTGGAAGTTAACACATCACAGTAGGTTAATGCTCGTGTTGTATTCTTGTCATCCCTTTTCTATAGAAAAGAAGCGGGTGGTGGTTGAATGTGGTGGGACTATATCACTAAACCTGGATCCTGGGTCAACAGCCAGAAAGTGAATGTCCTAACCATAGTCTGCATCTAGAAATACCCATGGACTGCTGCGCTCAATAGCTCCATAGCGAGCAACAGATAAATTTGAAGACAACTGATTGGGTGAGTTATTAAGTCCTATTTTAGTAGGAATATCCAGGATGGACTTCAAGATCTAATAATCTACAAAGATGAAGATCATCAGAGTACTGACAACAGTGTATCGTCTGCGTTACTTCTGAGAAGTATCACCTATGGCCTCATCATTCAACCAAGTCAGTGAAACTGGGACAATCCTTCTAGCAAGTTACTAAAACTAACAACAGTGAGTAACCTTCAACTGTTGGTTGGATTACCAAGTTAATATCCACAATGGATAAGTCTTCGAATGAACATCTCACAGCTGCAACAGTCAAACATAAGGTTCCAGCCATGCAACACCAAGTTCTAGCTATGAACACACACTCAAACAAATGGGAAGAAGACATTGAACCAATACAACCAAGGTGCCAACTGAAAACCATACCTACACCAGATTACCCCAAGGTTCCCAAACCTGAACACATAAAAAGACCATATGAAAGCAGCTAGCGGAGTAAATGCCTCTACGCCTGCAACCACAGGAATCACCTGATGGCTTGCATCCCTGGATATGTGGTGGAGTAATATTCTTCAGTTCCATGCCTGCAGCAGAATCTTCAGATGAAACCCAATGAATGACTCACCATGGTATGTTCTACACAGAAATGGAATGAATCAGAACTCTATGCTGGTCCCATGTCAGCCTAACTGCCCATCATTAAGTGTGGGATGGTCTATCAACATGAACCGGGTGTGTGACAAAGCCTTTTGAACTAAATTGGGAAACGGTTAACATAAACCGAGCTGTTGGACATTCGTCATCTTTTCATCGATAAGATGATATAGGGAAGAACCTTCTGCAGAGCTTAAGTTGCATCTCCTGAAAGTATGACAGACCTAGGCATCAATTTCAATTGGAACACAGCCCAAATGGCAACAGAGTATTCTTAAAGTCAGTCTCATGGAGAGAATATGTGCTTATGTATTATTCTATTCTTGGATTATGGATTAGAAACATTCGCCAGCCAACTTCGGTGGACATACTGTGAGTAGAAAATTACTGTGGGTATAATTCTGCACGGATAATTATGAACATTAACTGCTTTGCACTGGAAAGGAATACCCATCCGCAATGCCTAAATGAACACTATAATTAATTTAATTATTAGAATCAACTGTTTTCATGTGTGTGTTTTTTTCTTCTATGACATATAGTGTGTTATTGTGTAATGAGGTAGAACCAATGATGGTTAAGGTAAATAGTATTTTGACATCAACTCATTATTTTTAAATATGATAATTGTACATGGTGTCAGAAACAAATATATATATGTTGGGTTTCTGCACCTAGACCAATGTGATTTTATCTAGGTACAATGAGTCGAGTTAGCAGAACCAATTTGTGGTTGTTGTGTTGTTTGTAATAACCTGGTTTTTTTCTGGGGTCACTGGGTACTATGTTGTAATACTGCACATCATTCCCATGCCTGTCTGAAAATGCAGTGTTTATTACACATCTATATATGTAATTGCAGATCTTGAGTTAATACCTGAACTGTTTGTCCAAAAGTGTTGTGTACATCAAGTAAATGTGGTGTCCAACAAGTGGTTGTTTATATATTGTGAGCAATCAATATCCTTCTAGCACCATAGAAAATGTAAAGGGTGATGAAGTGGGAAGGGAAACCTACACACAAAGGCCAAGGTTTCAAGGATTGAACTCTTTTCTCCTGGGATTTGTGGTAAATATCCCTGATCACCCTGCATTCTAACCAGTGACCAGAGAATCAATAAAACCCCCTAGATATCTTAACAATATTCTCAGGAATTAAAATCCACATCCCACATGGTCCCAAAATAAACCTCATGAGTTACACGAACGCCCCTTGCACAGTCCTCGTGTAACTGTATGGTGTGCGATAACAGAATTTTGCATCTTGGGTCCGTACTTTTTTTAAGAAGACAATGTTACAATGACCGTTAACTCTGAACGATATTGCGTGTTGCTTGACACTTTTCTGCGACTCAAATTGGACGAACTTGACGTCAGAAATAATGTTTGGTTCCAACAAGATGGCGCAACAGCTCACACGTCCAATGGAAATTTTGAGGGAGATGTTCCCCGGTCATTTAATTTCATTCCGAGGTGACCTCGGTTGGCCTGCCCGATCACCTGACTTGAACCCGTGTGATTTTTTTCTCTGGGGATACCTAAAATCAAAGGTATACCATCTATTGAACAATTGAAAGATGCAATTCATCAAGAAATTGAGTCTATTCCACATGAAATGATCCGCCGAGTTATGGACAACTTTCGCGAACGTCTTCAACAGTGTGTGGACAATAACGGCGAACATTTGCCTGATGTAATTTATAAAAGAAAATGAAATAAAATGACATCATATGTACATTTAGGAAATAAAAATACTTTTTTTTCATTATTCAAACAACATAAAACAAAATGGCATCATGTGTACATTTGATAAATAAAAATACTTTTTTGTTTATTTACTCTAATTTAGTTTTATTAAAGTTACAAATGTGTCAGATCATTTTGCCCCGCCCTGTACCAAGGGCTCTTTTTTTTTGGTTTAAATCCTCTAGCAATTTTCAGCTAATGGCCTGTAGTATGACAGGTAGGTCCCAGAGCGAGGAGGAATAGTTGGCCAATTGTTCCCTCACTTCGACCAGAGACGAGCCCAGGCGTCGGACCGTGCTCATGACATAACCAACGCAGTTTCCTATCAACTTCGCTAGCGCGCCCACTCACAGGCTCTTTCTCGCCCGTGTGTAATTATAAATACTAATCGCCCATGTAATGCGGTAAACCGTGTTTTACTCCTATATCAACATATAACATATACTCGGATTATATTGATAGCCGAGCGCTGGGCATTCAATTACAGTAGAAGAGACAAAAATATTAACTCGCCTTCGGGGCAAGCAAACACAACATGAGACTTCTGATCGTCAGATGATCCCCAAACTACCCTTTTCAGAATGTTTCAGCCTATTTATCTTGAGATTCTAAAGGAGAGAGAGAGAGAGAGAGAGAGAGAGAGAGAGAGAGAGAGAGAGAGAGAGAGAGAGAGAGAGAGAGAGAGTGGGAGAGAGAGAGAGAGAGAGAGAGAGGGGGGGGGGGTGGGGGTGGCAGCTTGACTCATGGCCCCCCAGGCGTCTGTCTCTCGTCGTGTTTCCATACTTTGAAAACCAGCTGTACATACCCCACTCAAGCATTCTTTCAGAACTAAAAAGGTAAACTGCATGTATCAGATCTGATAGAATAACAACATTCAGCGAGTTTGAACACTCCAACAGTTTGAGTCCGTCGTCCATCTCTCTCTCTCTCTCTCTCTCTCTCTCCCCCTCTTACACTCACTCATTGACTCTCTCTCTCTCTCACTCACTCACTCACACACTCACTCACCCACTCATTCATTGACTCTCTCTAACTCCCTCCCCGACTCACTTTCCCTCCCTCACTCCCACAACACTAAACATGTTCGTGTAGAGAGGCCCATCTCTATTAGGTCGATAATAACTGATTCACGTTTTTCTTCATAGAAAATCCCCAGTTCCGGCGAAAACCGTTTGACAATTCTACTCCCAGCCAACCTGAAACCAGCGGTGTTCTTCCACAATAGTCACGAACAAGTACAGAAACCAAGTCTAGAAGCCTTGTACACGCCTCATGACGCACTGAACATATGGTGCTAGACCTCTCAGCACTCGGGGGATGACGGGGTCAGCATCATAACCGTCGCCTTCACTTCCCAGGGCATTTCCTGGTGCTCATTTCGGCTGGGTTCATCTTGAAGCCAGGGTCATTTACTAGGGTCGTTGAGCGTCGTGGGGAGGGGTTATTGTCATTACAGGTCCTGTGACTAGCGCCTTTCCCCTAACTTGCTCCATGATTCAAGAAAAAATAAAAAGTTAGTTGCATATCCTTTACAGGTCGTTGCAATCAACACCAGCAATTTTTTTTTTTTTTTGCTGCTGTGATCTCTTGGCAAGTTTACGTTCTGTAGATTGCCATTGCCTTCTGAACGACCGGCACCCATACCATTTCGCAAAACACCAACGCAGCGCAGTCCGTTGCCAAATCTCGCGCTGCCGTGATTCGAAAGCGGGCACTCGGGGTCACGAACCGCGGCCGCACAGCCCTTCGCCAGGGAGCAGACATGATTCAAGAAACACGTGTATTTACACACAATTACAGAGCATAACATGTGTAAAGCCGAGATAAGAGAACAATAGAAAAGCTAGAACAAGTAACAACTGGAAACATGGATAGGCAAAGAGATTAAGGAAGACAACGAGAGAATGTTCTTAGCGTCATTTCATCATGGCATGGGAAACAAATATCAGCACACGAACTGATATATGCTGTCTCAGATCGAGAGGTGTGGAGGAGCATGATCTCCTACGACAGCTTGCGAGGTGTATGATGATGATGATTGCTCGATATTCATATATTACAACGTCTTCTCTTCTGTAAATGTTGATCAATATATGTGTACATGCTTACTCGCCAAACACATTGCAAGTCCTAATAATAGTGGTCACATGTGTGTTATCGGAGCTCATAAGGAACGCAACAACTGGCACACTTGAGCGAACGAACGAGCGAAAGAACGAATAAAAAAGACAAACGAATAAAATAACGAACGAATACAAGGACGAACGGATAAACGAAAGAATAACCGAATGGATGCACGAAAGAATAGACGAAGGAATAAACTAACGAACTTTATTTTCAAACGGTCACAAATTGGGTAAGCAGACCAGTCCTATATTAAGCCCTTTCAACCCCGCATCTTTCGCACCTCAGTTATTTACCATGCACGTGAAATTCACATAGAAGGGGGAAGAACACACAGTAAAATACAAGCTGCGAAAATAGACAATGTATAATACAATGCTATGAGACAGGCAGATAGACAGCCAGAGAGACAGACAGATGCGATTTTTCTGTCTGTCTGTCTGTCCCATGCCCGTATATACTCCCTTACACATAAAGCCACACACGCAAACTCCACACAATCCCGCACACTAACAAATCATTGACGGGAAACGAGCAGCGGAAAAACCCCTAAGCTACCCACAAATAGATAAATACCTAGATGCCTTGTCCAACTGACATAATCCGGAACACAGACTTAATCGGACACTGATGATCGCCCGCGATGGCGAGCCATGACAATCCACACTAATCGGCACGGCACATGGTGATGATGAATAATTCTACATTACCAGTTCAGTGCACATCAAGCCTGAGAATTCAAAAACTAAAATCCCCGAGCTAGAGCGCACGGGACAAACCTACAATCGATTCCCTTCATCTGCCGACGCACGAGCGACAAAGTATCCGCACACATGGCTTATCTAAACACACACTGTAATACATTTAACAGACGTTCAACTCACGCGCAACAGTTCTCACGTCAATACATTCAAGATGAGAGTGGTGGCGTAGTAATTAGCGTGCTGCCTGATCAAGGCTGTGGTCCTGGGTCAATCTCCGATAATGGCAGGGTTATTGTTTAAGGTGTGAGGCGGTTCTGGAGATCGATCCAGACTTAAAAAAATTGGTAACTTTCAGAATTTTCTGCAGGGAAAAAACGGTAAGGCAAGAAATAAATTCTCCTCTTCTTCCACTCTTACCTCCTCGTCTTCTCCTTTTACCCCTCCTCCTACTTCCCCTCCTCCTACTCCCTCTCCGCCTCATGCCCCATGTTTCTTCTTTTTGCCCATCCTCCTACTGCCGTTTTATTTTTTCCTCTTCTTCATCGATTTCTTCTTTTTGTTGTCTTCTTCTTCTTCCCCCTTCTCCTCGCCTCTCTTCTTCTTCTCCTTCTCCAACTTTTCTTCCGGATTCCTTCCGTCTCCTCCTGTCTCTGTTCTTCTTGCCCGTTCTCCCTTACCATCAAATCAGGTTACATGTGATCAAATCAGTAGTTTCATTCAATCGGACATAAACCTGCAGTACCAGATTCTCCTCATGACATATCTTTATTACCATCATTTTGTGAGAACAAATGCTACGGAGACACTCCCTCTAACATACCGCTAATGACGACCACTGAGGTATTTACTCATCACAGTAACCTAAAAAAACAATAACTGCTCAGGACTAGATGGAATCAGTAATCGGATTCTTCCATACGCTGCACCGGCGATCTGCAAGTCACTAACTTTAATATATAATCAATGTCTCACCAAAGGTCACTTCCCATCAGCCTTTAAAATCGCTAAAGTGTATCCTCATTTAAAAGCTGGTTCATTAGACGATGGTCTCATGAGTAATTATAGGCCAATTTCCGTATTATCCACATTATCCAAACCGCTAGAAAAGCACATCCACAAAACAACACTAGAAAACTTAGTTCGCCACAAACTAATAGTTGACAGTCAGTCAAGGCTTCGACAAAAATATTCTTGTCATACGGCCCTAACAAGCATGATAGAAAACTGGCATCAACATATTAACAACAATACTCTATGTGGAGCCGTGTTTACAGGCTTTAGAAAAGCATTTGATATGATATATCATACTATACTCATTTAAAAAAACAAAAAAAAAACTAGAAACCATGAAAGTAAGCTTTAATATAGTGACATAAATTTTTTTTAAATCAATTTTATTAGACAGAAAACAAGTAGTTTTACACAATAAATCTTTATCTCAAGCAATTACCATTAATATTGGAGTACCTCAGGGGTCTAACTCGGCCCTCTATTATTTGCCATTTATTTAAATGATCTTCCCTTATATATTTTGTCGTCCTGTGATCTATTTGCAGACGACTGCACAGTATATACAAACGCTGTAGATTGTAATGTGCTAGAATCATCCATGCAACAGGAAATAAACAGTGTAGTTAACTGGAGTCGTGCAAACCGCATGCAAATTAACATCTCTAAAACAAAATCTATGTTAGTAGCAACCAGGCAAAGACTTCACACTCTAAACTCGCAGAGAACTCTTCAGCTTCATATGTATGGTACGTTACACCTTTCTTGGGTATTTATAATGCCCATATTAAACATTATGAGTGAGTCGTGTGTTACTGATTATTTTTCATTCCTTTTAATGCGTATTGTTCATTTGTTGTCTAAGATTAGCTTCATAAGTGATGTTGAATGAAATAATGTATGAGAGGAAATAGAGAAGAAGGGCAGAATGTTAGACGAGAAAATAAAGTTTGTTCGTTCGTTCGTTCTCCCAATGCTCTTCTTATTCTTTCCCCTTCTCCCCCTCTTCTTCCTCATATTCTGTTCCTCCTCCTCCTCCTCCATTGTCGTTGTGGTGATGCCTATACAAAGACCGGTATTTAGATTTGCTCTGACGTACCTAAAGGCTTGCCAAGAATCACACACAGCTCTGTGTGGTTGTTGTTTCCGGGGGGATAACCATGACACCATCAGGGGTTTTCCATAACGACAGTTATATTAAATTCTTAATACACAATGCGCCACTGACGAGGGATACTTTCAAAATTTTGCAAACTCTCCAAAAATATAGACTTTACAAGTCCGACTGAAGTTGGATATATACCTCGTATTGCATTCCGCGACTTTTACAAGCTACTACTGATAAAGTGGGTGTTAACACGTGGAGTAGTCAGCTCTAAGTCGACCAGAAGCATTCGTTTCAAAGAAATATGAACCAGTAATGACCCGGAAATGGACTCTAAAAATAGAGCTTGTAATAGGCGGAAACATTAAGGGTTTAAGGTATTCTTATTCGTCTTCTGTTGTTCGCCTTCAGACGTCACTTCAATATTAATGAATGAAAAGAAAGCTTAAGCTTATAATGGAAAAGATGATTAACAAAAACGAGGATACGATGTATTAAGAACCTAGGCACAACAAAAACAAAGTTAAAGTAACTGTTTGAGAATATGCTGCATCTTCCCTCTGGTAACATAGGGATGTGAGTCGTGGAGAATTGGACAATCATTAAAGAAGATAACTGGAGGTTTTAAGCTTAAATGTTACAAACAATATTGTTGTAATAGCTAATGACACTAATGTGCAGGGCGGGACGAGCCATGGGCCTGGCTAATATATTGAATGCTCTACGAGAAGTAAGTCGTTTGCGAGAACCAAGTGATGACTGTGAATCTACAACCATGGTCAGACTGCGAGAACAGCAAAATAACAGAGGTGTGGCGAAACAAGAACACTACGCAGGAAGCCAAAGAAGACTCATAAACCGACACAGAACTGGTAACGTTAGCCGCTACACGCTGCGGGATTTACTGAGGGAGAGTCCGATCACTTATGGACTGAATGGTTCGATGTGCAATGAGGATGATCTGTTGACCGACCGACCGACCGCCCGACCAACCGACCTACTAAACTATGTTGTAGAACAGGAGTGGGCAAACTACAGCACGCGGGCCGCATGCGGCACGGAAACTGAAATTAAGCGGCCCTCGAGGGCATTTAGAAAATTTTGTTTACTTCGTTTTTAAGTTTGTTGAAATTTACAGAATTTCGTGTACCGCTATGATTGTTTTAACATTTTTGATAAAATTTCTTTCTAATTTTCTATTTTTGTAAACAGTCCTTGACCTTCGTAATGTAATGCTAAAATGTGAATTTATCGATTTTAATATAGCGAAATATTTATCGACATGTAAAGATTTAATAAGGATGATTTTATGAAAAACAGATATTTCTCCTGTGAATAAAATGATTTATTTTGCAAGAAAATATTAAATTTAAAAGTTTAAAAGTAAACTTGCTCCAGATTTCAAGAATACTGTCAAAAACTGGAAGCAGTTACACATATCACATTAGAAACGTGATGGTGTTATGCTAAAATGTGAATTTATCGATTTTAATACAGAGAAATATTTATCGACATGTAAAGATTTAATAAGGATGATTTTATGAAAAACAGATATTTCTCCTGTGAATAAAATGATTTATTTTGCAAGAAAATATTAAATTTAAAAGTTTAAAAGTAAACTTGCTCCAGATTTCAAGAATACTGTCAAAAACTGGAAGCAGTTACACATATCACATTAGAAATCAACAATTGTAGTGACAATGTAGTCGGTTTGTGTCTACATTAAAGCCATTGATAGATAATCTTTTAAAAATTATTATAATTAACAAAAATTGTAAATTCTTGTTAACAAATTAGTAAAAATTTTTGTCCATATTGTAAAATATAACGTGTATAAGGAAAATAAACTTGTAATAAGTAGTTATTTATACTGTTTAATAACCTATAAATAATTCATGATTACTTATTGTGAAAGGTTGCTATAAACAAAATGGACATAATATATATGCGGCCCCCCAATAGCTTTACATTTGTCAATGTGGCCCTACGCACAAACAGTTTGCCCACCCCTGTTGAAGAATATCGTGCACCAAGAAGAATATCGGCATTCTAACAGATTGGAACATCGAAGAAACCTGCCCCATACACAGTGGCATGTCTGGAAAACTGAAATATTTGCCATATTAGACGATATAGTGTCTGCGGGACATGACTGATACAGGAATTGATATCGCACTTGGGAGCAAGTATCGCGTTGCATGGGGAGCAAAGGTCAGAAATGGAATAAAGACAAAGGAGAATGATTACAGATAGGGTACACACTGAGCGTGTGAGACGTCAGATGGTGCGTGATGGTGAAAATGACGATGTTTAGTTTTGTGAACTAATTATTTACAGCGAATATTGGTCTGGATCAGTCTCATTTGCTACCGTCATGGGTTGTAGTTATTATGCCTTTAAAAAAAAAAAAACACTATGGCCTGTCAAGACGGCAAGTTGTCGGTGGTTTTGAGAGCCCGGTGATGCATGGCATATGATTGCTGGAAGAAAAGGCAGGGTTCGGCCAGCACAAAGACGGACACAGGGCTTGGCAGATATCTGCTATGTGGTGAAAATTAAATCAACTGTCGGCTGGTCACATAACGTCTGACTCCCCAATAATAGCCAACTTGGTCAAACCACCTTGAAATTATCACAAATGGAAACCATCACTCTAAACAGAGGTCAATTTCGGCGACCAGTGAAGAGTAGTGTTCACCTTGTCTTGCATATGAACTATCCAGAAATACACCTTTTCTGTTCGCTGGTTCAGCTGTTGTGGCTACTGAGTGGCCATTGTACTCGATTTGAAATCGGGTCACGTATCCCTGGAACTCAGTGAACCATAGAATTGATGTCTGTCGGGGGATCTATGCACCAGCGCGTGTGTCCGGTACCACGTGATGACTAACATCATACTTGTACTGCGTTCCATCCCCGTGTCCTGGAAGTTGTTTAACTGATTCAGTGTCACGGGATACTATATCGCCAAATGGCAACCCTATTTGGACTGACTGACTGGCACCTTGCCGTCTTGACAAACGATAGATTGTTTCATTGTGCTTCCAAAACAAGGCATAATAACTACATCCCATGGCGGTAGCGAATGTGACTGGTCAGAACAATTCGCGCTGTAAATGTTCGTCCACAATGGATGCATGTGAACACATGGTCATTTCCACCATCACACACCACCTTGATGTCTCACACGTTCCGTGTGTGACCTATTTGCAATCATTTTCTCCTTTGTCTTTATTCCATTCCTGAACTTTGCCCTCCATGCAATACGGTCAGCAGCGACTTGCTCCCAGTGTGCAATATCAATGTCTGTGTCAATAATGTCCCGATTACACACATCTTTGTATCGTGGTAGAGGCCGACCACGAGTTCTTTTACCCATCTGATCTTTCCAATTTTTCAGTATTTGTGATCTTGTCTTGCCACTTAATACCAAACATACTTCGCAAACACCGCAAATGAAAGCTGTTTGAACGTTTCTCTTGGTGTGAGTAACAGGACCAGGCTTCACTGCCATAAAGATGAGTACTAGGGACACAGGCTTGATAAACCAGGATGTTCAATTTTGACATAAGGACGATATATCGGCATACATTCTCATCGTGTTATTGTTTTGTTTCGGTATCTTCCGCCGCAATTTCAATGTTCAGTGAACGGAAATTTACATGATAATAATAATATTTGTTCATTTGATAGTGTACCGTGTTTGGTCCAAACCTAATGATTGTTTGGCACTGAATGAGTTAACAAACATTCAATTATAAAACACTGGCTCTTGAACTTAAATGTTACAGAAAAGTTAAAATACCACGGATGAACAATGCTAACATTCCAATCATCATCCTGTATCGTGCAGATATCTATGCTGTCCCCACGCTCTTGTCTCGCCGAGAGTGCCAGCTGTCACCACATCTCGACTGTCTACGCCTAATTTCTCTAATCAATTTACGCACTTCATTTACAAAATCAGTTAAGGAAGCCTGTGAGGCCACTAAGATAGGTGACAAATCCTGACATAAAGAAACAGTCTCATGGCAGGAAACTACTGTGTAAACGTGAAGTCTTGAGACCGTTGCGTGTTTGTAGGCCAGGGTGCGGGGAGCAATAGGCGGCTGGTCCTTCCCTAAAGGAAAGAACAAGTGAGAGGTGACATCAAAATCTTTGACAGAGAGAGTGAGAAGGAGAGAGAATGAAGAGAGAAGAGAGAGAGAGAGAGAGAGAGAGAGAGAGAGAGAGAGAGAGAGAGAGAGATAGTGTGAGAGAGATAGATAGAGAGAGAGAGAGAGAGTGTGTGTATGTGTGTGTGTGAGAGAGATAGAGAGTTGGAAAGTGTGTCAGAGAGTGTGTGTGTGAGAGAATGGGCGAGGGTGAGTGGCTGGGAGAGAGTGGGAGAGAGAAAAAGTGAGAGGAGGGAGAGAAAGACACACACACACACAGATAGTGTGAGTGTATGCCCGTGTGTGTGTGTGTGTGTGCGTGTATGTGTGCCCGTGTGTGTGTATGTGCGTGTGAGTGTGTGTGTGCCAATAACGCCATCACCATCAGTTACCCTCCACAGCCTGGCCCAACCCAGTGTCATGAATGACAGCACGTATGACATCAATCACATTCACTCCATCAACAACTGGACGTCGATGTCAGAAACATGAGGCTAACTACTGCTGTTATTACAGACATTAACGTGGGGGGGTCATAGGGGGTCATAGCGTCATCGAGAAGGAAGAGGTGGGGGAATGGGTGGAAAGAAGAAGAAGAAGAAGAAGAAGAAGAAGAAGAAGAAGAAGAAGAAGAAGAAGAAGAAGAATGAAGAAGAAGAAGAACTCACATATAGACATGAAGTCACCCAGTCCCAGACTTGCCTGCGCACAACTAATCCAAAAACCATAAGTTAGGCTACTCCGGCCTCCCCTACTGCGCCAAAGAACTGGCAATCCATATTTGCCGTTAGGATTTTACACCCGCAACAGTCAATATTGACCGAATGATAACAGAACCTTCACCAGAAACCGCCCGGTCAGTGTTAGCAGAATCTGCCAACCAGCGCACAGTTTATCAACCACATTGGCAACGACACACGGGGAAAACACGGCACAAGAATGCGCCCGGGGAATTGTAAAAAAATACCCCAACAACAATACAACTTCCGATCGAAATTACAACCGGGCCCATGCAACTCGGGGAATGCGCGGTCGTGTCAAAAAATATCTATGATTGCCATGGCATGTGCCAGCGCTGGGCCGTTTTATCAATAAAGATGACAGTAATTGAAACTCTGAACAACGCAACTCGAACAGAAAAGTTACATCACTAGGATCAAGATGGGCGCACTGTTGGTGCTCATTATCTCTGACAATACCTTTCGTGGAATCCGACGTTAATTACATCACCGCTAAGAATAATTACCGCCCTCTCTGTTCCAACACAGTATTGATTGGCACTCATAGAGCCAGAGCGGTAGACCACGGGAAGTGCCTGTTGAAGTGCGCTTGTTCTTTCAGCCAGGCAGTTGATGAACTGTAGAGGCGATGGTTCGGATCCTGTCACGTTTACATTTTCGTGATGCCTGTTGACCCTACAGCCGCTGTGGCATAGTTGATAGCCCGCATGATGACCAAGACTAGTGTGGGCCCAATCCCCTGGAAAGTCTTGTTTCCAACCAGTAAGTTTCTCTTTGTTGCTGTTGTTGTTGTTCTTCTTCTTCGTCATCATCATCTTCCTCTTCTTATTCTTCTTCTTCTCCTATTACTTCCCGATGTGTGTGTGTGGGGGGGGGGGGGGGGGGGAAGGGGGTGGGTGGGATGGGGATGTGAGTGTATTTGGGTGTGTGGCTGTTGGTGAGTAGTGGGATGTGTGATGTGTGGGTGGGTGTGACGGGGTGTGTAGAGGGTGTGGTGATGTGTGTATGGGTAGGGGATGTGTGTAGGTGGGGGAATATGTGTGTGGGTGGAGGATGTGTGGGTAAGTGGGAGGATGTATGTATGGGTGGTGGGGTGAGTGTGGGTGGGAGATTGTGTGGGCAGATGAGGATGTGTGTGGGTGGGGAGGTGTGTAAGTGGGATGTGTGGGTGGGTGAGGGATTGTGTGGGCGGGTGCGGGATGTGTGTGGGTGGGGGATGTGTGATTGAGGGATGGGTGATTGGGCGGTGTGTGGGTGAGTGTTGTGTTGGGGGATGGGTGGGGATGTGTATGTGGGTGGGGAGGTGTGTAGGAGGGGGTGTGTGTGTGTAGGTATGTATGTGTGTGGGTGCGTGGGTAGGGGATATTATGTGGGTATGGGATGTGGGTGGAGAATGTATGTGGGTGGGTCAGCTTGTGTGGGTTGGTGGGTGATGTGTGGGTTGGTGGGTGATGTGTGTTTGGCTGGGTGGTTGAGGGATGTGTGGGTGGGTGAGTGTGTGTCTGTGGGTTGGGGAGGGTGGGGATGTGTGTGTCGGTGGGGTAGGTGGGTAGTTATGAATGGGTGGGTAGGGGAATGTATGTGTGCATGGGGGTATGTGTGCATGGGGGTGTGTGAGGATGGGGGTGTGTGTGGGTGGGAGATGTATGATTGAGGGATGGATGATTGGGCAGTGTGTGGGTGAGTGTTGTGTTGGGGGATGTGTATGTGGGTGGGGAAATGTGTGGGAGGGTGTGTGTGTAGGTAGGGATGTGTGTGGGTGGGCGGGAATGTGTGTGCGTGGGTAGGGGATATTATGTGGGTGGGGACTGTGTGTGGGTAGGGGATGTGGGTGGAGAATGTGTGTGGGTGGGTCAGGTTGTGTGGGTTGGTGGGTGATGTGTGGTTGGGGGTTGTGTAGTTGGGGGATGTGTGTTTGGCTGGGTGGTTGAGGGATGTGTGGGTGGGTGAGTGTGTGTGTGGGTTGGGGAGGATGGGGATGTGTGTCGGTGGGGTAGATGGGTGGGGGATGGATGGGTGGGTAGGGGAATGTATGTGTGCATGGGTGTGTGTGTGGGGTGTGTGTGGGTGGAGGATGTATGTGTGGGTGGGGGATGTGTTGTGGGTGGGGGTTGTGTGGGTGGGTGGGGGTGTGTCTCATAACATCGTAATATGCATTGATTATGTTCACAACATTAATTTGACAATGTTTTTTGTTCTTATGTGAACGTATCATGCACTATTGATGAACGAAAGATGAGTGATTGGAAGGGCCGAATGTAAGACGGACCTGCGTGCCTAATGTGTGACCCTTTGAAAATAAAGTTAAATTAAATCAAATCAACCCATCAAGCCGAGCTGGCTTCATGAAATGAGATATTTTATTCCTGACGTTATTTCTGACGACCAGTAGTATATTAGAATGCATTTAGTCTTTCTTCTTCTACACTGTGATACACAAGGTGCACTAGGCCTGAGAGAGAAAGACAGAGAGAGAGAGAGAGAGAGAGAGAGAGAGAGAGAGAGAGAGAGAGAGAGAGAGAGAGAGAGAGAGAGAGAGAAAAGGACAGAGCAAGAGAGTTAGGGAGAGTAATACAAAGACTGGGAGAGGCGGAGACAGGGACGGTCACACAAAGAGATAACACAATCAGTGATATTCATTTGAGGATTGATTAATTATTCAAAAAGAGCCGACTTCATTACACTCCGGTCGCACGTGAGCTCATAAAGGGTGGCATGCAGCCTACGAGCAGTAGCATGTTTAACATGCCTGGTTTACATCAGATGTTAAGATAAGTTCGTCGGATCTGTGTGCGTATGCGCCAATAGCTCAATGAAGGTCATTTACCTGTGACAGCCCTGCCAAACTTAAAACAATTCACCTGCGACAGCATTGCCAAACTTACAACAATTAATATAAACAAATAAAGCTTTAATCGAACTTCGTTCCACTAAAAATTGTACTGCTTCAATTACAAATTCAAAGACAAGGAGTATCCGACGGATATTATTCCAGGGCATGCTGGTATGTAGGGAAACGAGCATGCGGACAAACTAGTTGTTGGCTCTGCACCGCTGGCTGTGGTACTGGTGCACGATACACAGATGTGGTCAGGGACCTTAAGTGGCATGTGTATGAAGTGATGTGGAATAACAGATGCAGCATCATTGCAAGATAACGTCGGAGAAGAAAATGGGCTGGCGATGTCAAAGGCATTGTGCGATCGCACGCAATGACACTATCCAAAGCCACCCATTTGGCGCTTGAACGTAATCTCTTTCTCCCCACGACGCGGGAGACCGGCAGAGGTTCTGGAAGAATCTCAAAACTGAGAGAGAAGACCATGAGAACTTTTAATCAGATAGCGGATGGGAATGATTAGTAGTGTGCCTCTTCGCTGGCTGTTGAACGAGGGGACGGAGCACGTATGGGAATGTCCTGAGTGCAGTGATGTCGGTTCTTAACTCAACTCAACTCCCCACGATGCTTGACGGCAAAAGTGGAAGAAGAAGAAGATGATGATGAACAGTTACAATAAGCACGTTAAAACGCGCTGAATGTACAATAATGACATAAACTGTTGAAGATTCCTCACTGATGACCATCACTGCGAAGACGCCACAGGATAACGAGTATGTTCTCTGGTGTCTACTCCTTCACCATGCCTTCTACAAGTGTCAATCAATAACTGTGAATGTGTTTCTCACGTGAAGAAGTCAACAACAGACAGCTATGGTGACAATTACAACCACCGGGCGAACCGTTTGGCCCACTTCACGACGTCACTTAAATCGGATAAAGTGGCAGATCTACGCCATCGGTTCCCAAACTATTTTATTTGGGTTGCCCTACTTCACGAAGTCACTTACATCGGATAAAGTGTCAGATCTCGCCAACGGTTCCCAAACTACTTTATTTGGGTTGCAATTTTTGATCTACTGGCTCTGTGGCGATGTGGTTACGATCGCAACTCGTAATTCCACATATAGCTGCAGGCGATTTGGAAGCCGACCAACTCGCGTTGGTTGTCATACAATGGTATGCGTTCCGATCGTTCAGAAAGCAATGGCAAACTAAAGACCATAAACTTTCTGAGAAATCACAAAAGGCCAAACATGCTGGGGTTGACTTGACGTCCTGTAAAGGATATGCAATTAACTTTGTGTTTAATCTCGAACTGCATTCTTCCTTCTTCTTCTTCATGTGCATTCCATCTCCCTAAAGGAGGATATGCCCTCAACCAAATAACACCAAGCCCTTTGTAGGTATACTCAAGAATGGTTACATTTTACATCCATAGTTTTCTACAGGATGAGGTGGCCAATCTCACTCCAACCCGCCTCTTACGGCATGCATGGGAGATTAAAGTGTTACCATTATCTGATGCTCTTATACAGTTGCTCCAGCCCACCAATGTTTTCAGTGACAATAAATACTTGCCGGGAGAAGAGTTGCGTTCACTCGCTTTGAGCTCAAACGTAGTCCATAAACGTGCTAACTTCTAATGCACTGGGCTAAATTGTGCGTGTGGGTTAGCTTTTCCTATTATCAGTGTCCTTCGTTTTCAGGCGAACCCACTCCGACTTCTGAGGTACTTGTAATTTACGTCCCAAAGTCAAGGACGACAAGTCAACATTTTAGTCCAACTTTCCGGTGTAAGGGTAACTCAAGATAAAAAGCCTGCTTCTCGCTCAAGTCGACGTGGTTCGTTTCATGATGATCACAGTATGGAGCTTTGCAAAATAAGTACAAGGTTGTATATCCATCTTGATATAGGGATAGTGGATCAGGCGTCTAGAGTTCTCAGATAAGGGCGAAATACAATACATTGTGTTTTAAAAAAGGCATAATAACTATAACGCATGGCGGGGACCAGGGGTGGAGTTATGTCTGGAACAAGACAAGCTGCAGAAGCTGCCGGATCAGCAAAAGCAATACTCTTAACTGTCCGCCTGTCGGAGCTTCGATCCTAGACCACTTGCCGACCAAAGCTTAGGACCTGATCTGCCCTGTCATGAGATTTAGTCTTCAGGCTGCATTTCCTCGCACCAGGAACAGGTTTGTACCCTCCCAATTGCAATCCTCCGCCCGAAGCCCCTGGCACAATGTGGGGTGTCGGGTTTGTATACGGTAGCTGAGTCATATCCGACCAAGACCTGAGAATTGCTCTGCAACAACTAAAGCAATTAAAACCTTTTATGAACTGCAACAAACACATAATACAAACAACGTGCATATTTCCTGTGGTAACATGTGGCTCAAAGCGGATATTTAGCATACCAGCTGAAAAGAACATATGCGCAGTGGGATAACAAAAATACTGGTTGCAGGACTAAATGACTACTAACATTTCAAACATACTGACTCACGTGGATTATTGTTTTTTTTATATCCGTCCGCGGTTGTTTATAATTTTGTGATCACGTTTATGAGAAGAAATAAATTGGAGAACTCGGTGACAACTGGCAAGATCGAGGGAAAGAGAACAAGGGGAGGGCAGAGAAGTAAAAACCTAGATAGCTTGATCGCGATGTATGGTCGAGACAAAAACACTGAGCTGATCCACGATTCTGGTGATCGAGTGCGATGGCAAAATATAACCGCCTACGCTTTTCGGCATGGCACATGATAATGAGTTGTTATAGTGTGAACTTCATGTTAAGAAAAATGGCGGCAGGCCAGTCACTGAACTAACTAGGTTTCCTCATGCAGTAATGTGTAACTGCTGGTTTTCTAGAGACTGCCGCTTCCATTGACGATGAAATGTATTTTTCGTGACGGACTTTTGTGTTGGTATTCCGGCAGCGGTATTATGCATAATATACCTGTTGCTTTGTCAAGACTCCTGTCTGTTCCACTTTTCACATGGGGCAGCATTTTGTGTGAACGGAGCATAATGGATCGACCTTTTGCCGTGAAGTTGGAACCGCGACTAACTGACTAACTAACATACCGTCTAATATTGAAGGACACTTCATGAGGGGCGCACAGGATCTACGTGCCACCGGGCAAGCTAACGCCCTGGCCAGTCCGCCCCTGCGCATGTCTCTTTGAATAAAATGTTACATGTTTCCATTCTACTATTACTGCTACCCCGTTCCACCGTTCAGAAGAGAAGTTATATTAGGGTCCATCGCCAGGCTCAAATAAATTGATTCAGTGCAAACAAAAAGTAGCTTTAGACCAGACATAGCACACAATCAAATAAAGAAGTATTATAGTGGGATTTCTGTTCACTGGGCATTGAAACTGTGGAAGATACCACGAAATAAACCGAAAAATACGACGACCTTAGTATAGTGATGTATCGTCCTTCTTCCAAATGGAAGGTCACATAAGGCGAAATATTATCCTTCAGCACTGAATGAGTTAATAATCCAGTGACCGAATCAGCCACAATTCGAACATTAGTTAGAAGGGGACTGTTGTCCAAAGAGGCCAAGCGTGACAGAACAGTACTACACATGTATTGCATGACAAGGACAGCAAGCAATCTATACAACAAAAACCCGGTGTGGAAAGAGATTTGATATTCAGACAAACAAAAATGAGGAAATTACATAATAAGTTGAGTTGAGTCCAGAACCGATATCACAGCACTCAGGACATTGCCATATATGCTCCGTTCTCATCTTCAACAGCCAGCTAAGAGTCCCAATAATAATGGTACCAGTAGCAGTTTGGCTATGTGTACGCCTGGCCTGTCCTCGGAGTCCTGAATGTCGGCCAGATCCTCTGGTCACTCCCAGCAGCACCATTCTCTCCAGGCAGTGATGATATATCTGTTCTTCTGCATTTTGCGCCCGATTCTAAAAAGCCCTGGCCACGTCTGCCTTATCATGCACCCCACCGAGCGGTGCAGACCCAGCCAATCTGTCCGCCTGCTCGTGTCCCACCACACCAGCATGTCCTGGGGAACAGATCCAACAGATGCTCTCTATGTTTGATGGTTGAATGGAAGCCTGCCACTCTGCCCGATGCATGCATGTCATCACCTTTCTCATCATACTATGTGAGTCCTTTACAGTCACGACATGTGTGTGCTGTTTGTCCTACAGCCAGCGAAACGCCGGTGTGAATTCCTCCCCCTCAATTCTCAGACTAGATGTTGTGATATCATATGCCAGGCTCTCCTGCACAAAAAACCACCCACCAACCTTTGCAACAACACCCCCCCCCCCCCCTTCCTAATGTCTTGTTGCAAGGAAAAGAAGCAATCAAATCTATACAGCATGAACTCAATACTGAACAATATTTATTTAGACAATCATATCTATACAGCATGAACTCAATACTGAACAATATTTATTTAGACAATCAAATCTATACAGCATGAACTCAATACTGAACAATATTTATTTAGACAATCAAATCCATACAGCATGAACTCAATACTGAACAATATTTATTTAGACAATCATATCTATACAGCATGAACTCAATACTGAACAATATTTATTTAGACAATCAAATCTATACAGCATGAACTCAATACTGAACAATATTTATTTAGACAATCAAATCTATACAGCATGAACTCAATACTGAACAATATTTATTTAGACAATCAAATCTATACAGCATGAACTCAATACTGAACAATATTTATTTAGACAAACAAATCTATACAGCATGAACTCAATACTGAACAATATTTATTTAGACAATCAAATCTATACAGCATGAACTCAATACTGAACAATATTTATTTAGACAAACAAATCTATACAGCATGAACTCAATACTGAACAATATTTATTTAGACAATCAAATCTATACAGCATGAACTCAATACTGAACAATATTTATTTAGACAATCAAATCTATACAGCATGAACTCAATACTGAACAATATTTATTTAGACAATCATATCTATACAGCATGAACTCAATACTGAACAATATTTATTTAGACAATCAAATCTATACAGCATGAACTCAATACTGAACAATATTTATTTAGACAATCATATCTATACAGCATGAACTCAATACTGAACAATATTTATTTAGACAAACAAACATTAGGACAACGACACATTTCGGAAATAGATCATCTTATTCTTCTTGTACCTTGCAGTGTCGAGGTGAAGCATAAACAGCGGGACAGTGTCCCGTTTATGGGTTTCACACATCGACATTCCCGCGGACTCGCGCACAGCTGTTTCAAACGCGGAATGCGGGATTACGAATTACGTTCGAAGTCCTCGCTACCCTGCCGGTTTTATAGTCAGTAGTTAAATATCTCCTCCTTTAGCCATCTATCTCCCCCCCCCCCCCCCTTGGGGCATAGGCTTTCCTCAACCAGCTCGCTCCAAACGAGATCGATATTTCTGCATGTATATATGTATGTATGCATATATGTATGCACATACTGTTTATAAATGTATTTATATTCGTATTTACAAAACATATGATATACTTAGTTTTGTCAAACTAATGCAGTGAACAACAGGTGTTGCAGAGATACTGAACTCTTCACCAGGGATTCTAAACCAGTAGGCTATAAGACAACCAAAGATATGCAGTCAATTTGTAATCATCATCATGTGTCTTGCCACCTGGCGTAGACGTTCGTGTCTTCCCACAGATCTCGGTCCTTGGTGTTCTGGATCAACTCTGCTGATGACATTCCTTCATGCCACCGTCTCAGTCCATCCAGCATCCTTTCGCTTGGTCTGCACCTGCCTCTCTTCCCCTCGATCTTTCTAGTTGTCACGATGTTCTCCAATGTCTCTCTTCTCATTACATGACCAAAGAACGCTGCCTGTCTCTTTCTTACTATTGTATATATTGTTCTAGTTTCATTAGCGTCTCCTAGGTATTCATTGTTACATCCCACGGTTTTCGCAACATTCGTCTCAGAAACCACATCAATTGTTAATATAACAAAAAAATTGTTGGCAGCTTAATGCAGTTTATCAGTAACATCAATTTTTTTTATTAGATCAGATAAATTGTTGGCCAGCTTAATGCAGTCTATCAGTGTTAACTTCTTAAAGAACAAAAAAAAATTAAAAAACGGCCAATTTATTGCAGCCTATCAGTGCCATCAACTTTTTATAGAACAAAACATCAAAAAAATTGTTGGCCAACTTACTGTATTCCCTTAGTGTCATCAAACTAATTTAACCCCCTAAAAAAGTTTAAGTTTCAAACAAACTCTTTTGGTTTGCATATAATCGACTGGAACAACATAATTGCTAAAGCCCCACTATATGTGAGCAATCGTTTATTGTCTGTCGAATACAGTATATGAAACGCTTTTTCTGTGTTCACGTTATGGCCATGGTTTATGAAGTGTTAAGAAACCAATGAAGAGGGTGTTTAATAGCCTTCTGACTGCACCAGGATTCCTGAAGACTGATTAGCACTCCAAAGAAAGTTAGCCAATTTATTGAATTCTATCAGATGAACATTCTGTGTGGCATTTCCCTATCCATGGAAGGCAATATGAATTATAGGATCACAAAATGGCTCAGTCACGAACTTCATTAAAGAACAACATTTCAAATAGTTTGGTTACCTTACAAGAAATCCTAGGTACCATCTGCCACAAAGAGCCACAGTGAAGAAATGTAATTGACACAGAGAAAGGGAAAGACCATGTAAACAATGGAGTGATGGTATCAAGAACAATCTTCGAGAGAAATGAATATCAACTCACAAAGAGCATTAAAAAGAGTGCATAAAAGATCTTTACATCTCCCTCCAACAATTCGATAAAGTAAAAGGAGGAAGCATACTGGCCATGCTACTGTAGATGTAAACAGTCAGGACTTTTTAGGCACATTATGAGGAGAGAGCCGGCTTCCTGGCCTAGAGGTTAGCAACTTTTCTCCGTAATCTCGTATACTCTCCTAAGTAACGTGACGACGGTGAGAATCAGCAGTGGTTCGAATCGCGTCAGTAACTTACGGGGGATGTGAGCTGGCCGCTCAGAAAGCAATGGTAAACTACTGAGCGTAATCTTGCCAAGAAATCAACAATCAGCTGAAAGATGCTGATGTTGACAGCGATGTCTTGTAAAGGATATGCAAACCATTTATTTATTTATGAGAAGAGCTAAACTTGAAAACTTAGTGACAACTGGCAAAATTAATGTGAAAAGAGCAAAAGGAAGGCAAACACCTGGATAGCTTGGCCATATCATATAAGTGGGATAAGAACACAGACCTCAGCCAAGACATGATTGTGTGAGATGGTGAAACACTACCACCCCCGCATATAGGCACGGCACATGATGATCACTGAACAGGTTCTGAATCAAGTCAATGCAGAGTCCATTCTTTTCTTTGTTTCCACTACAGCATCCACACCAGCGCCAGTCTGTCCCAGGAGAATTGGTTTCCCAGGCTGAAGGTTTTAAGCCACTGGTGTGTCCCAGGCTGAAGGTTTTAAGCCACTGGTGTGTCCCAGGCTGAAGGTTTTAGGCCACTGGTGTGTCCCAGGCAAGGGTTTTAGGCCACTGGTATGTCCCAGGCTGAGGGTTTTAGGACACTGGTGTGTCCCAGGCTAAGAGTTTTAGGCCACTGGTGTGTCCCAGGCTGAGGGTTTTAGGCCACTGGTGTGTCCCAGGCTGAGGGATTTAGACCACTGATGTGTCCCAGACTGAGGGTTTTAGGCCAATGGTGTGTCCCAGGCTGAGGGTTTTAGGCCATTGGTGTGTCCCAAGCTGAGGGTTTTAGGCCACCGGTGTGTCCCAGGCTGAGGGTTTTATGCCACTGGTGTGTCCAAGGCAAGGGTGTTAGGCCACTGGTGTGTCCCAGGCTGAGGGTTTTAGGCCACTGGTGTGTCCCAGGCTGAGGGATTTAGGCCACTGGTGTGTCCCAGACTGAGGGTTTTAGGCCACTGGTGTGTCCCAGGCTGAGGGTTTTAGGCCACTGGTGTGTCCCAGGCTGAGGGTTTTATGCCACTGGTGTGTCCAAGGCAAGGGTTTTAGGCCACTGGTGTGTCCCAGGCTGAGGGTTTTAGGCCACTGGTGTGTCCCAGGCTGAGGGATTTAGGCCACTGGTGTGTCCCAGACTGAGGGTTTTAGGCAACTGGTGTGTCCCAGGCTGAGAGTTTTAGGACACTGGTGTGTCCCAGGCTAAGAGTTTTAGGCCACTGGTGTGTCCCAGGCTGAGGGTTTTAGACCACTTGTGTGTCCCAGGCTGAGGGTTTTAGGCCATTGGTGTGTCTCAGGCCAAGGGTTTTAGGCTATTGGTGTGTCCCAGGCCAAGGGTTTTAGACTTCTGGCCCATCAGTTACCATGTAGTGCACAAGTAGGAATTTTCCAAACCCCAAGGATTACCTAAGATCGGAACCCACCGACCCACAGTCCACGGTAAACTATTAAATTCTTTAAATTCACAACCAATCATATCATCGGCATTAAAAACACAGGCATGTATACAATTCAGTAAAGGACCCCTTTACATATCTTAAGGCTCACAGGACATCAGATGCTTGACCCACATTTTTACAGACCAACTGGTACTTGTTGGCTGATGTGAACTGTATCATCCACCCATCCATCATGTGCCATGCCAGAAAGCGTGGGCAGTCATGATTCGCCATGTCACTTGATCACCAGAGTCGTGGGTCAGCTCAGTGTTCTTGTCTTGACCATGCAATGTGGCCAAGCCATCCAGGTATTTACTTCTCGGCTTTCTCCTTGTTCTCTTCCCTTTGATCTTGCCAGTTGTCACCAAGTTCTCCAATCCATTTCTTCTCATAACATGTCCAAAATATTTTGACTCTCTACGTCTAATGACTCTAATCAGTTTACGATCTTCATTTGTTTCTTGAAGGACTTGGTCATTGGTTTTTCTGTCTGTCCATGGTATTATTTGCATTTTCCTCAGAAACTACATTTCCACAGCCATCAGATGTTTTTCAACATGACTGCTCATTGTCCACGCTTCACATCCATACAAAAGTACAGATTCTATGTAGCACTTCAACACTCCTTTTCTCATTGCAAATGACATCTTTTTATTGATCAGTATCTTTTTCATCTTGCAAAAGGCTACCTTTGCCATGGCGATTTTTGATCTAATCCCTTCAAGGCATCTCCCATCAGATGTTATGACGGTTCCAAGATAATTGTACAGATTCACTTATTTAACAATATTCCCATGTGCCTGTATATTACACTGTGGTATTTCTTTCTTACTAGTGACGACCACTCCGATGATTTTGCTGAGATCACAGGAGCCTGACTATGGAAGTCATGGCAGTAAGTAAAGCAATAACATGGCTCGAGACACAGACATTCGCTAGGGCATGTTTCCTTAGCAACTCAATGAGCATGCTCAAGAGGATAGAGGTGGGGTGGATCCGAAGAGAGTGGTTGCTGTCTCTGGAGCGGTCTCGGCTGACAAACATTAGTTTCATCTTCATGCCAGGGCATGCGGGAGTACAAGGAAATGAGCGAGCTGACAAGCTCGCAGGTAAGGCTAAGGTGGAGGGCGGATGCGCCATGGACCAGGCTGACATTCTGAATGCTCTATGAGAAGTAAGACTTTTGCGAGAACCAAGTGGTGACTGCGAATCTTCTTCTTCCTCGTTCATCCGGAGTTTTTTTTCGGATGTGATTGCGTTGTGCCTGTTTACAGCAGAGCTGCGTTCTTGCGCCGTTAGGCCGACACATCCGACTTCTGCGGGCATTTGTTGACCGGGTTAACCTTCCCGGGGGTTTCTTAGGACGTTAGACTCACTGTTGTGGTGTTATCTCCCATCCCATCTTGGCCCATATAGAACAGCCAAAGGCATCCTGGTCAGCCCTCAAGGGAAGGCAGGGGCAGACCATGGGTATTCCCAGCCATCAAAGGAGGCTTCCATAATTGCAGAGCCATCACACAGCGCTCTGGTACTGGGCTCACCCAAGGAATCGTCACGTCCTGCACATGGCTGCTTAGCCTCACTTCCGTATATTGGGCCTTCCGTTCACCATAGGCTGTTCTTCCAGAAGCCAGAAGAATGCAGTTTGCAGATGACATCCACACAGTGAGCTTTCGATTCGGACTTTCCACGTAATGGATTTGCTATCCGAGCAATATTCCATTTTGTGCCACTAGGACACTTTTTCCACCTTTTATGAAGCCCACACAGTGAGCTTTCGATTCGGACTTTCCACGTAATGGATTTGCTATCCAAGCAATATTCCATTTCATGCCTCTGGGAGGCTTGTGTAACCGACATGCCTGTGGTATGAAGTGTGGCAGTCTAAATACTTCTTCATGTACATTTAAATGTCAATCCTGAATACAGTTAAAGTAAGCTGCAGTCGACTTGAGCTTGTTGATATCTCCATAGAGCTTGTCCTCGAATGAAGCAGGTGTGGGCCAAAATATCTTTCTCTGTTCTGCATATATTGGGCACTCTTGCAGCAAATGTTTAGCTGTCATTTTACCAGTTCCACAATTACATTCATCTGTATCTCCTATCTTTAGTTTGTTGAACAAGTGGTATTTCAGCCTGTTATGTCCTGTGCGGAGTCTGAAGATTGTTACTTGTTCTCTTCAGTCGAGTTTGTAATATGCATCATCCTTCTGGTGGCCAGGATGCTCTGATTCCCATTTGGTTCTATAAGTGCTTTTTATCAACCTCTTTGCCTCATTATAGGTTATGTCTATGTCAGGCTGTGGTAGTCGTCCGCCCTCTTTTGCCAGTCTGTCAGCCTCTTCATTTCCAGGTATACTGCAATGTGATGGGATCCACTGTATTACAACTTTTTTGGATTTCTGGCATAGCCCATGGAGTGCTGCTCTTAGGTCAGCTATTTCTGTGCTGTTATTGCTCTTCAGTATTGAGACAGCTGACTTTGCATCTGTGAAGATAGCTATTTGCTTCTCTTTATTTTCCTCCATCAAGAGCATTTCTGCTGCAGTTTTCAGAGCCTCTACCTCCGCTTTGAAGTTACTTGAAAACTTTCCAGTTGCCACTGAATTTGTTTTTTTCACTCCATTTTTTAAATTTAGGAGAATTCCTCCTCCTCCATTCTCTACTGAATTTTTGGCTGATCCATCTGTATATGCATGGGTTCCAATTGCTGCTTGGGTAATGTTCTTTTATGTAGTTTAGGGTTATTTCTCTTCTTTCGGTTTCATGCTGAGTGTTCTTTTTCTCAATACCAGGAATGTTTTCTATCATCTCAGGCAGTTGCTGCTGTCTCCAAGCTGGGAACTTGTCTGCATTGTAAATGGGTCTGACTGTTGACATGTTAAGTATGGGATCTGCCCTAATCTTTCAGTATTGCAGTTTCTACAAAGTTGCTACGCTTCAGTCTTCCCTTTCCAAAACCACTAAACCTTTTATACATAGGGTGGTCTGTCAATCTTCTAAATTTTTCAGCTTGTTGCTGGGCTCTGCTATCTCTTCTATCCTGCATTGGTTGTAAACAAGTGATCTTTTCTAATTCATTAATAGGCGTTGTCTTCAGGCTTCCAGTTATGATTCGCATTCCTTGATTTTGGACTCTACTTATTTTGTTAAAGTTTGACTTAGCTGCTGTTGCCCAAGCTGCAATGCCATATTCCAGTACTGTCCTCACCCGTCCAGTATATAACTTCTTGAGAACTTTCTCATCTGCTCCCCACGTTGTACCCGCAAGCTTTTTCATGATTGCCATTCTTTGCCTTGCTCTTGTTCGATTTTTCTCAACCTGTGTTTTCCATGTCAGGCGACGATCAAATGTGACTCCTAGATAGTTTGGATTTTCTTCATGGCGCAATATTTTTCCATTCAATACCAGCTTAGTTTGCTGAGTTTTAGTTGAGAGGGAGAACACTGTGCATGTTGTTTTCTCCTCACTTATCTTCACTAGCCATGATTTTGACCAGTCCTCTAGCGCTAATAGGGCTTGCTGTATTCTGCTGTTAGCTGTACTAATATATTCTTCAGATGTCCATATGGCTAGGTCATCTGCAAAGGATGATGTGTGTACTCTGGCTGGAAAATTGTCTGTGATGTCGTTTATATATGCTAGGAATAATGTTGGTGAAAGAACTCCTCCTTGGGGGACACCTTGCTCCAACAGCATCATTTTGCTGGTTTGTCCTTGTACTTTTGTCCTGGCAGTTCTGTTCTCAAGGTAGCGGCTGATCCAATTGTACTTTGATTGCTTTCTTCTGTTCGGTTGTAATATCAATGTGGTTTGCACTGGCATAGTGTTCCATTAGTGCATTTGCAGCCTTTTTTCCTGTAAGCAAGGCATTTCCTTGTTTAATTGTTATTTGTTTGTTTCTAGGTCCTTCATTGTTCATGGCTTTCACTAGTTTCCATAGTTTGTTTCCATCCCTGTCAAAATTCAGGTTTTCTGTTTTTTTCCTCCAACAATCTCTTGTTGTTTGATTTACTGTTCTTTTATATTTTGCTGAGATGGCTTTGAGAGAGATGTTCACTTCAGTTGTTTGTTCTCTCTCTGCGGTCTTCCTAGCATCTTCAACTTTGTCCTCCAAAATTTGTAGTTCTTCAGTCCAGTATGGTTTGTAATTTTTCCTCGCTCCTCTTGGAATAGACTCAGTGGCCGCCTGTATTATTGCTCTGTTTAGACTTTCCACCATTTGCTTCATGTTGCCATATTGTGTATTTATGTTTTCACAATATTTGTCTGTTAGTATGGCAAATCTGTCCCAATCTGCTCATTTGTAATTCCAGCGGGGCAAAGGCTTTTGCTCCTGTGGAACATACTCCATATTCATTACAAGCTTGATTGGTCTGTGGTCACTACCTGCTAATTGGTCAAGCACATGGCGATCGATTTTGTGGAGGATGTCTCCTGTGCAGAAAGCTAAGTCTGGAGTAGAAGTGGTAATCCATCTTCTGGAGTAGAAGCTAGGTGTGTCATCCACTTTGTTGAGTAGATGGAGATTTGAGTCTATTTCCCAGTCCTCCACTTCATCTCCTCTTTTGTCAGTATCTGGGTATCCCCATCTTTCTGAACGGCTATTAAAGTCTCCGACAACAATGCAATTTGTGTCAGTTATTTTCATGTTTGAGAGTGTAAGATCCTTATCTGCCGGGCTATACAGATTGTAAATTCTTATTTTCACGTCCTTTATCATTATATCAACACCTATCATTTCCGTTTGGTTGTCAGAGATCACAGATACTTCTCTGCAAGGTATTGTATTTCGTGTAAGTATTACAACCCCTCCTTTGTGTCCTTCGCGGTCGAAACGTGTGGCCTGATATCCCTCGACTGAAAATGTGCGATTGGCGTTGAGGTGTGTCTCTTGAATGCATGCCACATCTATTCTATCTTTATGAAGACGCTGTGTTAGGGAGGCTTTCTTGTTATAAACTCCTTCGGCATTCCACTGTAGTATGTTGAGTGTCCGGGGTGTTTGGTCAATAGCTCTTAACCTACTCCTCTGTGCCTTGACTCCACAGCACAGGGGAAGGTGACCACCAGTAGTCATGGGTGGACCCCCTCGAGGCAGGGGGCCCGGCACTATCACCGCCTGATGGGACTTCACGGGATTAGCACCATAACGATTAATTTTCATCTGTGGCATCATGAAATGATAAAGTTACGTTGCACTTCTTTGTCAAGCCTGTGGCTTAGTACATCCGATTTCGACAAGCATTTTTCGGGATGCTTTCCCTAGCCTTTGACTGTCCCCAGTCTACCTACAAGGCAGCAGGTTTGTGTGTCACTTGGTCTGGTCCCTCTCCCTTGACCTGTCCAACATGGGTGACCCTACCAGTAGCTGTGCTACCGTCGGCATAGCTCTTGGGGTCATTGGAACACACAAGCCCCTCTAACTCGACAAGGTGGACACACGGTAGAGGGGACTGCGAATCTACAACCATGGTCAGACTGCGAGAACAGCAAATCAAAAGAGGGGTGGCCAAACAAGAACACTTCACAGGAAGCCAAAGAAGATTGATATACAGAACTGGTGTCATTAGCTGCTACACGCAGCGAGATTTGCTGAGGAGGGAATCCGATCACTTATGGACTGAATGGTTTGATGTGCAATGAGGATGATCTGTCGACTAACTAATAGTGACAACCATAATCTGTGTCTTCTTACAATGTAGTTCTAACGCAAGCTGTTCACTGTGTGCAACAACTGCATCTTCTATAGTATCATGCCGGCCACATTTCTTTCTCAAAACATTTCCAGGTACCTATTTCAAGCTAGGGTGACCTGGTGGTCCTGGTAATTTTAAATACTTGAACCCTATTCTCTTGTCTTATAACTCAAGTCTGTACTGTTCAGAGATGTAAACCATTTCTACCGGTTATAAAAAGCTACAAGTAAAAGTAGCCGTCTAAAGCACAAGAAAAAAAATAGTTGGAGAAGAAGAAGAATAAGGAGGAGGAGAAGAAGAAAGAGAGAAAGGGTGAAGAAGTAGAAGAAGGAGGTAGAGGAGAAGAAGAAGAGGAGGACAATGTAGATGAGTGTTGCTGAAAATATTGAGTAAAACATATTCAGTCTAAAACAGTTTTAGACCCACAGATTGAGAGTTCATCTTTTCTTATAACTAAAGCTTTTACAGTTGAGAGATGTATCATAATACGATTACTACCAGTCATAAAACTTGTTATAAAACGGCTAACATTAAGAGTGCAGTCTAAATCACAATAGAAGAAACCGATCAAACATGGAATGAAATGCTTAAGACTCAGCTTCACTAGAACAGGGCAAAATTTGAAATCATTGTCATTCTGTAGAAGGTTCTTGGCAGAACACTGCTATCATTAAGGCCACCAGAAAGGCTCTCTGTCCCCAGCTAGTTCCCCTGGATCCTGTATTTTGATGCTCAGCTGCCATCATTAAAGCCACCAGAAAGGCTCAGCTAGTTCCCTGGATCCTGTATTTTGATGCTCAGCTGCCATCATTAAAGCCACCAGAAAGGCACAGCTAGTTCCCTGGATCCTGTATTTTGATGCCCAGCTGCTATCATTAAGGCCGCCAGAAAGGCTCTCTGTCCCCCGCTAGTTCCCTGGATCCTGTATTTTGATACCCAGCTGCTATCATTAAGGCCGCCAGAAAGACTCTCTGTCCCCAGCTAGTTCCCCTGGATCCTGTATTTTGATACCCAGGATGTCCTTACTGACCTGTGTCCATCTTTGTGGTGGTCAACCAAAGCCTCTTTGTTTCATTCCTGTTCTTTCTCTGCCACTGTGATGTTTAAAATGGCCAAAGTATTTCAGGTTCTGAGACATAATGATGTTTATGAGCCACTTTGTTGTTTCTTTACTAGAAACCAGATACCAGAAATATGGTTAATTTATCACTCACTGACATGCCCTAATTCTCTGTTCTAGAACCAGTGAATATCACATAAAATGCTCCTCACTGTCCCTGCTAAAAAGTGGAACAGACAGCAGTCCTAACAAACAGGCATATATGCATAAGGCCACTGTCAGAATGCCAACACAACAGTCTCATCTCATCTCATCATGTTCCTCTTGTACCTTGCGGTGTCGAGGTGAAGTATAAACAGCAGGAGAGTGCCCGCTTATGGGCTTCATGTATCGATATTCCCATAGATAACAGTCCACCACTAAAATTACAGTTCATTGTCAATGAAAAATGTCACTAGAAAACCAGCAGTTGCAAATACATTACTGCATATAGCAAAACAAGCTAGTTCAGTAACCAGCTGTCCGCCATTTTTCTGAATATGCAGTCCACAATACAAAAAACTGTGAACAGAAGTAAAAGCATGCAACATGAAATCCACACCTCACTGTGTCTCTCCACACACTTAACTCACTAGCTGTGCGATGGAACCATGTACTACCAGTCCAACACGAGGAAAATGCGTGAGCAAACCGTAGCCAGAAGCAAAAACACTCCAGAGGTCTTAACAGCACAACATCATATCGCCATACTGGACAGGAAGTTGGACTTACTTTTAATACACACCTACTGTTTTTTACACTCACTGTCTCTAATCTGCTTTAGTAACCGTGTAATTTAATCTAATGAGGACACTGGATAATGTGGTGAGGCTATCATCTCCCTTCCTCATCACCAATGTCCTTAAATGTTTCTTCTTAATCGACTAGATACTGAAATACAAAAGAAATAACATAAAAACCCCACATATTGTCTAGTTTTGTAGACTGTATGTCAATGTATAACTAGAAATAACATAAAACCCCGATATTGTCAAGATTTGTACACTGTATGTCATTGTATAATTTAAATAACATAAAACCTCAGACATTTTCTAGTTTCGTGTACTGGATGTAATTTTATACAAAGAAATAACATAAAAACTCCAAATACTGACTAGTTTTGCACCCTGTATGTCATTGTATAAGTAGAAATAACATAAAAACCCCAGATATTGTCTAGTTTTGTACACTGTATGTCATTATATAACAAGACATAACATAAAAACCCCAGATATTGTCTAGTTTTGCACCCTGTATGTCATTGTATAAGTAGAAATAACATAAAAACCCCAGATATTGTCTAGTTTTGTACACTGTATGTCATTATATAACAAGACATAACATAAAAACCCCAGATATTGTCTAGTTTTGCACCCTGTATGTCATTGTATAAGTAGAAATAACATAAAAACCCCAGATATTGTCTAGTTTTGTACACTGTATGTCATTATATAACAAGACATAACATAAAAACCCCAGATATTGTCTAGTTTTGCACCCTGTATGTCATTTTATAAGTAGAAATAACATAAAAACCCCAGATATTGTCTAGTTTTGTACACTGTATGTCATTATATAACAAGACATAACATAAAAACCCCAGATATTGTCTAGTTTTGCCCCCTGTATGTCATTGTATAAATAGAAATAACATAAAAACCCCAGATATTGTCTAGTTTTGTACACTGTATGTCATTATATAACAAGACATAACATAAAAACCCCAGATATTGTCTAGTTTTGCACCCTGTATGTCATTGTATAAGTAGAAATAACATAAAAACCCCAGATATTGTCTAGTTTTGCACCCTGTATGTCATTGTATAAGTAGAAATAACATAAAAACCCCAGATATTGTCTAGTTTTGTACACTGTAAGTCATTATATAACAAGACATAACATAAAAACCCCAGATATTGTCTAGTTTTGCACCCTGTATGTCATTGTATAAGTAGAAATAACATAAAAACCCCAGATATTGTCTAGTTTTGCACCCTGTATGTCATTGTATAAGTAGAAATAACATAAAAACCCCAGATATTGTCTAGTTTTGCACCCTGAATGTCATTGTATAAGTAGAAATAACATAAAAACCCCAGATATTGTCTAGTTTTGCACCCTGTATGTCATTGTATAAGTAGAAATAACATAAAAACCCCAGATATTGTCTAGTGTTGTACACTGTATGTCATTATATAACAAGACATAACATAACAACCCCAGATATTGTCTAGTTTTGCACCCTGTATGTCATTGTATAAGTAGAAATAACATAAAAACACCAGATATTGTCTAGTTTTGTACACTGTATGTCATTATATAACAAGACATAACATAAAAACCCCAAATATTGTCTAGTTTTGTACACTGTATGTCATTATATAACAAGACATAACATAAAAACCCCAGATATTGTCTAGTTTTGTACACTGTATGTCATTGTATAAGTAGAAATAACATAAAAACCCCAGATATTGTCTAGTTTTGTACACTGTATGTCATTATATAACAAGACATAACATAAAAACCCCAGATATTGTCTAGTTTGGCACCCTGTATGTCACTGTATAACAACAAATAACATAAAAACCCCAGATATTGTCTAGTTTTGTACACTGTATGTCATTGTATAAGTAGAAATAACATAAAAACCCCAGATATTGTCTAGTTTTGTACACTGTATGTCATTGTATAAGTAGAAATAACATAAAAACCCCAGATATTGTCTAGTTTTGCACCCTGTATAACTAGAAAACCTTTCTCTGGAATCCACAGGGTGAACAAAATGGAAATCACAAGTCCTGTAGTATGAACCTGTAGTTGGTATGTGAAGTATAAAACCTGCAGTTGGTATGTCAAGTATAAAACCTGCAGTCGGTATGTGAAATGTAAAACCTGCAGTTGGTATGTCAAGTATAAAATCTGCACATTTTGTTGACCTGAGTGCGCAGAGGAATGGGTAGCCAGCCTTTCCTTCCTGCAGTGAACATCAACACCAGATATTGAACCTTCATCAAAACTGGCTCATGCAATTGCAAGCGCAACGTAACAAAATACAGAAAAAGGTAAAAAATACACAGAGAAGAGAATTAGAGAAAAAGATTAATAATACGGGGAAAATATCGAGGGAACAGCAGGAGACCTCAAAAAATAGGATAGCTCGGCAGAGGTAGAAAAAGCTCAACATAATTCAATAGACAGCCCATTTTTTCTGCAGGGGTAGAAAAAGCTCAACATAATTCAATAGCATGCTAATTTTTTCTAATGCACCAGCATATTTATTTTTACAAATACGGGCTAAGAAAATTTCTGAAAATTCTGAGCCAGGTCGAAATTTTCAGGCACTATGGCAAACGGGCGCCTGGATTTTTCTACACCCATGAGATGGTTTTTGGGTCTTTGTTCCAATGGAGGATGAAAGACAGAAGACATGTCATTGTTGATAATCACGAGTATCACCTTACCTGTTACCACATACTGATAATAAAACACCAGATATCTACACCAGGAATGAGTAATCATCTTTATATTTCTTTCGTCTTACTCTATTATTATGTGTTGCATTAGTAACAAAAACTGTTTCATGTCCTACTGAATATAAAATTACCTAGAAAATTGGGGTTGGGGTTAATCATAATTTTATATTCAGTAGTTTACCATTGGCAGGCAAAGGGTTATGGACGAAGTGCGTAATCCTGCATACTGCTTTCGAAACAGATTTAGCAGCAGACTGCCTTGCGTTGGTTTTTTTATGAAATGGTATGGGTGCCGGTCATTCAGAAAGCAATGGCAAACTACTGCACATAAACTTACCCAGGAATCATGAAAAACCCAAAAATGATAGGGTTGACTGCTTTGTCCCGTAAAGGATATGCAACTAACTTTAACTTTAGCTCATTAGAAATTTTCATTATAAAGGTACTATTATTATACGAAGGGCATTCAGAAAGTAATGCAACACATTGTTTTTCTCAGGAGCTGTTTATTCAAAAAGTATGAAATTCATACTCAATATACATGGATATGTCATGTAAACATTGGTATTATTCAACATAATTCCCATCAACTTGTACAACTTTATGCCAGAGCAAAATAAGTGCATGTATTCCTTGCTTGTTCCAGCTATTTCTTCACTACATGAATCACTCCTTCATCATCTTCAAACCTTGTCCCATGGAGTGAATTTTTAACTGGACCAAGTAGATGAAAATCAGAGGGTGCCTAATCGAGACCATAGGGTGGATGGGGTAGTACTGTCCAGCCGAATTTGGTGATTGATTTCCGTGTAGCCAGACTTGTGTGACCTTGCACATTGTCGTGAAGGAGGAGGAGGTCTGCTGGATTCTTGTGCGGCCGAATTCTGCAAAAACACTGAGTTTTTTTTTTTCAATGTCTTAACCCTTTACAGGGCAGACGCTTGTCCGTTTTGTAGCCCTGAACGGGCAAGATTTTTTCAGGTTCTGTAAAAATTTCGGGTCGCGTTAGTAAAAACATCACAAACAAGGTGTTAGTCAACCGATTTTAGTTAAATAAACAAACAATGAAGGGAAAAGCATGCAGAATATGTTACTCACAATGATTGTTGCCGGTAATCCATATATGAACACAAATATTTACGAAATACGGCATGTTGTTTGTGATTTTCCGTCATCTATACGGCAATTTACAAACACATTTTCAGAATCATAATCACTTTCTTTAAAGTCCGACTCACGACTGCTAATGCAAAGTAACGCTTTGCACTGATATCTAGCTCCGATTAATAATCAACTTCGTGCCCTTTAATGTCATTTAAATTGAACAGAGCGAAATCTCGGCTATCACTTGAAGAATCGCCGAAATCCATTTTGAAAAACAGCGTAAAACTCCCAAAAACTATCAAAACAAGTCCGTAAAAGTCTGTTCAAAGTCATTGTAGCGCATTTACAAATGGCGGCCACGTTGTCAAGCTATGGGCGAAAGTGAAAGTAGCCGACGGAAGTGTCGGAAAGCCGAGAGATCACGTTTTTACAATGCATAATAGTATCGGCCGGAATCGGCCGTTACGCTCGTATTTAGAGACCGGCTGGTAACAGACGCTACGCCTTGTAAAGGGTTAATGTAAGCTTGCGAATTGACTGTCTCTCCTCTTGGCATAACATCCACAAGAATCCCACCTTCAGTGTCCCCATCAACTGCAAAACTTCTATACACATCATATAGATGCTTGTGAATGTTCACAACAGTTTACTTCTCTGCAACGTGCTGCTTATAATGCAAGTTACTAACACACTCCATTTCAACTGTATAGGGCAGCCATATTGTTTGGCCAATTGGGTTGCAATTTGGTGCACACAATCAGCACATGCCATATTTGAAGTGTGCAAAATTTCATGCTTCTGACTTCATTATTAGCTGGGGAAAATGATGTGGTGCATTACTTTCTGAATTACCCTCGTAATTGAGCAATCTTAATGTTCTCTACTAATCTATAATTAATATAAAACATCTATTGAACAATACAATTAATTATCATGGTAAACATCTAATATAACGAACCATTGCAAATATATAATCTAACTTACCAGTGCAAACATCTAATATAGCTTACCAGTGCAAACATCTAATCTAACTTACCAGTGCAAACATCTAATATAGCTTACCAGTGCAAAAATCTAATCTAACTTACCAGTGCAAACATCTAATCTAACTTACCAGTGCAAACATCTAATATAACTTACCAGTGCAAACAATTCTAATATAACTTACCAGTGCAAACAATTCTAATCTAACTTACCAGTGCAAGCAATCAACATATAATCTAACTTACCAGTGCAAACATTTAATCTAACTTACCAGTGCAAACATCTAATGATCTAATCTAACTTACCAGTGCAAACAATCAACATCTAATCTAACTTACCAGTGCAAACATCTAATCTAACTTACCAGTGCAAACATTTAATATAACTTACCAGTGCAAACATCTAATGATCTAATCTAACTTACCAGTGCAAACAATCAACATCTAATCTAATGATCTAAAAAATCTAACTTTCAGTGCAAGCAAACATATGATATAATAATCTAACTTACCAGTGCAAACACAACCCACAAAGTCTTATTTCCAACGAACCAGAAGCAAAAACGTAGTTAGCAAAGGTACAACTAGTAAGTAATACTAACAACCAGTTTTAACAGTAACAACCAACAGACCCCTGGAGTATGTGATAATAAATAAACTGACTCATTGTGATCATGTTTCGCAGACGACAAACCGGAGACTCCCAACCGTCGACACCCACACCATAAAACACATAATATCAACAGTCAAAGCACACTCACCTATATAAAAATAATCCGTCAATTCCTGTTACAGACAGGTCAGATATAAACCAAAGTTAAGAAAACTCACAGGAAAACCAACATCGCTGATAAAATCAATAGTGAAGCGAGGAGTCCCAGGCCGTGTTGACAATTGATTGTGGCTGACCCGGAAACGTGAACGTTGAGCCGTCAAACTAGTACTTTTCCTTGTTCGTTCATTCATTTATTCATTCAGTAGCATGTCCTTTGCAAAACCTCGCTCTCATAACAACCTTCCTGAAAACCCCTCGATCGTAAGCAAGAAGTTTTAATTTGTGCATTGAGATAATGAGATATATACAAGACATGTCAGGAATATCATTTGATGGTATATCAGTGGATCTTAGTTTAGTTTAGTTTGATCGACGGATCAACATCATGGCACACGGGTGTAACCCATAAGCGCTCCGTTCTTCTCCTAACTCAAGACTGAGTCAGGAGAAACTCAGCTCAGTGCACGAACTCCGTAGCACCAGCGAGGATCCTTAAATGCTTTTGGTAGATTTTTAACTCGAAATTTTGCCCGGTTAGCGCCGTTAGGCTACTCTTTTTCGATTTCCAACTGCCAAGGGATGTTTTACGTGCGCAACAATACACACGGGCGTTCGATCTCACTACCCAAAGACCAGGGGAAATTCTATTACTAGAAGTCCACGTGAAAAAATCCCGGTCCTCACCGGGGCTTGAACCCAGGACCTCCAGCACTCGAGGCGGACACCATACCTCGAGACCACTCAGCCTCCTGTGGGTCTAACATCCTCGAACTTCGAAGAATAAATATGTACTTAGTATTTCAGCCAAAACATTATTTGTTTGTCCACTTTATTTGATATATAACTCTGAAGTATGCACCAGACGAGATGCAGCGACATATGTCAGACAAGAAATTGTGCAATAAAATTGTTTTGAATAATGCAAATAACCTGTGTTTTGCTATTGATGTGTTACTCATCATCATCTTCTTCTTCTACTCTTGCAGTCAGGCGTCGTTGGGAGGACTGGTGGCACTGAACTTAATAATAGTGTGCATTTAGTGTGATTATTTCATGTCTTTGATGACATCACTTCGCCAGTTCCATTTTCTTGAAGGTACTGATCGCCAGGAATACTAGTTGGAGGTTGTAATATAAATAATAAACGCTATGCAGATGACACCGTGTTGATGGCGGATAATACAACAGACCTACAACAATTGTTGGACATTGTAATAACACAGAGTGTAAAGAAAAGACTCCTTGAATATAAAAAAAAAACAAACAGTAACAATGGTGATATCAAAGAAAATGGTGACACCAAAATGTGACATAGAAATAGAAGGGAAAATTCTTAACCAACTGGATAATTTTAAATACCTAGGGGCATTTATGACATCAACTGGAAGATGTACAACAGAGATTAGGAGCAGAATAGGGCCAAGCAAAAGCCGCATTTAAGAAAATAAAGAGTATCTTGTGCAATAAGTCATTATCAAGAATGTAATAAAGAGAGTGCTGAACTGCTATATAGAACCAGTTTTGCTGTATGGCAGTGAATCTTGGAATGTAAATGAACAAATTAAGAAGAAATTAGAAGCAACAGAGATGTGGTTCCTGAGACGAATGTTGCGAATTCCTTGGACTGCAATAATAACTAACAACGATTGCATGAAACAGGCTAATGAAACTAGAACATTATATACACAAATAAGAAAGAGACAAACAGCTTTCTATGGTCATGTGATGAGAACAGAGACATTAGAGAACATCATGACAACTGGACACATCGAGGGGAAGAGAGGCAGAGGTAGACCAAAAGAAACGATGCTGGGTGGATTGAGACTGTGGCATTGAGGATGTGACATAATGTCCCCAGTTTGCACCAGCTTGCAGACGATTATATATATCTTTTCTTGGAAAGAATAATTTCACGTGTGGGGGACTGGCGGTTGCCTTATATGGTAATGCTTAGCGCACATATCATTGTTCAGATAGAGGCAAGGAATGTGCCAGTAGCTGGAAATAGCAGGGAATAGCTTGGTAAAACTCCCAGGCGGGACCAGAGATAGTCACTTGAGTCTGGGCCAGCCACCGATTAGGATGTGATTCGTTCCGGGAGCGGGTATAGGCCCCATTGTGGGGCCATTTTTGCCTCTATGTTGCATTGGTGAGCATACATCTGTTTTTTTTTTTTTGAATGATAAGATTTGTGTTAGAGATGTAATACAATCTTTGTTTGATATGAGAAGTATCCTACATGTCTTGTAGGTAGTTGGCGAAGTTTGCTACGGCACCGTTACTTCTGTAAGAAAGACAGCCTGAGATTTGACCGTCTATACAACTGTTCTATATTCCTATGCTTACAATTCTTATCCAATTCTTATCATGCTATGATTACGGCTTCATCTTCTTTTGAAGAGTTTGATGTCTCTGTAAATTCTATACCGTGTCTGCAGAGTTCAATCTATCTTCACTTTTGGTTCCATCTCATCTAGGGAAGAGCCTATCTTTACCGGACTTTGGTAAAGTATTCAGGTGTTACATAATGCCTTTGTTAAAGATTCAGATATTGTACGCATATATAACTTGTGTGTGTGAATCTTTACTTTATCTGTGTACAGAATATGCCGGGGACGGAACATATATTTTGTGTGTATGACAGCCTGGGGACACAGTTAGATAAGACACCCCATTGCTTTTGTCGGATTGGTGGATCATGTATGTCGTGGCTCAATCATATTTAGGAGAACGGTTCACCTACCTAAATACTCATTTTTACCTGCCGTAAATCGTGCAGTGAGCTTGCCAAAATAACAAGACAGTGGAGCCAATATTTCCACAACTTCGACCTTAGTCACACCCCACCCCCCCCCCCCTCGGGCATGTTCTGTAACAGATGGTTGTCCTCCCATATAGAGGAGTGTTTGTATGTGGGAGAATATATCTCCATTTGGTATCTGTGATGTCCTGTTTGTTGTATAGGTAGAAGCGTGAGGTTGATAGAGTGTTCAGATTACCGCCCCACTTTTCCGCCAAATAAACCCATACGTTACAGGCGCACAGGGGATACCACTTCATGATATGAGGATTATCCTCTGACTATATGTCTAATTGTTGTCTCTGTGAGTCTTATGAACGTGCATAATAAGCTAGAATACTCATAGCTTGTCATTTTGATTCGCAGACATTGAGGCAGGCGTGGGACATCTTAGAGTCTACAACATCTTGGCTGATTTTAGCTGAATCGACGTATAGACCACTTTGGCTGTACACATTTGGCCGATACTTTTGGACGAGAAGTCTTTTATGAGGGTTAATGGTCTAGCCCAGAAGTCACTCAGTACTTCCATCCAGCAACATTCTTTCCTAGAAAACCCGAGGGGAAGTAATCCCCTATTTTTCTTCTAGCAACAGTGAGAAACTCCAGACGGAGTTATCTCCTTTTTTGGGTTTGATATTCTAGTGACATCTATTGAAAAGCTTCAATTACTCATCACTGGCGTCTGACGAGAGATGACACTAATCTTCTTCCTGTAGGAACAGGGAAGTTATAGTCTGCAACAGCTTACGGACTGGAGGTTACTCTCGATGTGAAGAGTCATACTTAATGGTGTGAACTATGAAACGAGTACGGATTCTCCCGTGTTACAATGTCCCACTGCGATATTGTGGATTCATCTTTTTCTTTGGACGAAGCATGTTACCCATTTATATTACGGGAGGCCGCCTAACGATGTTCAGCCAGCGATGACACCAACGCATAGAGAGTTCTTCGTTCGCTGGAGACCCCAGCGACTTTGTTGAGAGTCTGTGCTTTATTCGTTTCAGAATGTTGGGAGAGGGGCTTCTTATTCTTCCTGGTTAATCATGGAAGTTATAGGTCTGCCAAAGTCACGGATGGGATGGTACTTTCCTTATGAGAGGTCATCATAATTTGACTTAAATATGAACCCAGCTACACTTCTCCGGTTTGTTTAAATGTCGTGCTGAGACATTTGAGACTTCGTCTTTTTCAACGATGAAGCATGCAAGTCTTACAATCTTCGGGAAATCGCCTAGAGAGGTTCAACTAGCTATGACCCATGCTCAGGGAGAGTCCTTCCTTCACCAACAACCCCAGTACGTCGTTGAGAGTCCGTGCTTCCACTTTTCCCGCATGATGGACATTAATACCAAGGGGTGAAATCCCTATTTTATGCAGACATATTTTCCTCTCAAGACCAATGCCAGATCGAGTAGTCCAGACTCAGTCACACCATCATCATTTTTATAGAAGGGAAATTGCAGACAGTTCCTTTTGTTAGTCAATTATGACTGTATGTTATCAACGTCTATGAGCCGTATTCCCATTACTGTGTTCAGTATCCAGAGAACCTTGTTTTTCCTCAGTGGCACATTATGGTGGTTGGTCAAAGTAGGATGGGGAGGAGCCCATCTATATCAGTGATAGACATCGTGTAGTGGAGTGTATGCCGAGTATTGATTAAACGGCACATAGTAGGAACAGTCATCCCGAGTAGGGTATAACCAGCAAAGGTGGATGATTGGGTTTTAGGTGCAGGGAAGAGAAGAGGAGGCGGGGAGTTTTTAGATTATAAATTCATGCATTTCTTGAGAATGTATTTGTTGTTTGATGTTTTGATAGATTGTAGTGGAGACAGAGTCTTGTACTTCCAGATTATGAGAGTCTGGCAATAAACATATATGTTCGTCAGGAGAGTTTTCATTGTCTAGTGACCAGTGTAACACTGTTGTTGTAGAGAACTGTGCTACTGTATTTGTATATGTGCAGAGAATCCAGTGGGAGGTCGACCAACACACAGTCTCAGATATTTTATCCAAGAATAACAACTTGATAGAGATCTGTGGTTAAGAGACCTATTCTCTGTTTTATTCTTCAGGAAGGTAGTTTATCTTGTAACGTGGGTGGAGTCTATCCGACCATCACCCCATTCTTACTTCAATAGAGCCAATAACTACTCTATTCCTGGAGTCTTTTAGGAAATAAACTGTCTCGATCAACTGCCTTTATGTGGCGAACTTGATGGACCTATTGATTATTTCCCCTAGACACAATCTCAGTCCATTTCATATGGTATTCTCATTTACTATACCACAGAGGAATATCATCAGCAGAGTTTATCCAGAACACCAAAGATCGAGATCTGTGGAGAGCCATGAACGCCTACGCCAGCCGGCAGGGCACTTGATTATGATAATGACTGATAGCTGAAAATGAACGCACAGTTTCAAGAAATGGTAGATATAACTTCAACAGTAAGCCAAAACAAGTATCTTAGTATGAATAACATAAAACCAGACGTAATTTGTAATTTTAATAACGAAGACACAAACAATAGATTGCACGATTTATTGCCTGACATTTCGATGCAACTCGTCTAATATATACTGCAGAAATCACACAACATAAACTAAACTAATAAGGATAAATTCCGCAAGCTGAATTATACCACACACATATATTCACACAGTAATTTGAATCAACTCATTGGGCAAATGGCACCAATACTAAAGAACAAAGATGTATCAATAACTACTAAGAAAACACTTTACAACACAATCTTCCTACCAACTCTATGCTACCAATGCCAAACCTGGACGATGACAGAAAAAGAGAAAAGAACCATCACAACAACAGAAATGAGAAGAATACTCAACATATCAAGAAGAGATAAGATCAGAAATGAAGAAATCAGGACTAAAGTGGGTTAACGCAGCACTAGATGTTATTAGAAAGCAGCAAGTCAAATGGTTTGGCCATGCAAGTAGGTTACCAGTCAACAGCATACCACAACAAGCAATGATGTACAGACCAGATGGAAACAGAGGAAGAGGCCGACCACGTAAACGTTGGACGGAGGGAATAACAGAGTCCATGGGAATATCGATATATGAAGCTGGCCGAAAGGCTAGAACGCCGGACTCTCATTCGGGAGACCCGGGTTCGATCCCTCGGTAAGGTGTCGGATTTTTTTCTGTCGGGGGCAAAAAGAAAATCCTAACCTGCACAGTTCGCGGCGACTGCACTAGCCAGGCGGCCTTTATTCCTCAGGCTCAAAGACCCCTCTGCCATACACCGCAAGGTATTATATTGGCAGTAAATGACAGTTTTGACAGAAGCCCATAATCGGGCACTCTCACGATGTTTATACTTCACCTCGACACCGCAAGGTACAAGAGGAACATGGTGAGATGAGATGAGATGAGTGATTTGAATTATCTAGCAAAGTAATTTTAAATTGACTATCATGTCTTACGCCGGTCTTTCTGGCCGAGGGGTAGTTAAACGACTTTCTCCGTAATCCCCTTTATCCACGTAGGGTCTCGCAGCGCGCGAGAATTGGTAGCAGTTCTCGTCGCGTTGGTGACTTACGGGATAAGTGAGCCGGCCGCCCAGAAAGCAATGGCAAACTACTGAGCGTAATCTTGCCAAGAAATCAACAACAGCGGTAAAATGATGGTGTTGACAGCGATGTCATGTAAAGGATATGGGGAAAAATAAATCATGTCTTACTCGGCATTGTGGCGAATTCATAATCCCGCACACGGCGTTCGAAACACAGCTGTGGGCGATTTGCAAGCATACCTCCTTGTGTATGGTTTGCTTACAATGGTATGAGTGCCGGTCGTTCAGAAAACAATGGCAAACTACTGAGTGAGAATAAAAAGACAAAAACAGGAGTTTCTACGAGTTATACCGAGCCAATCCTGATATATGCAAGTGAATCATGGATAATTAAAAGACAGTGAAGTGGTCACTGGGGTGGGGGGGGGGGTATGTAGATTATGTGGTGATGTTGTTTTACAGATAGAGAGAGCAAGGAGAATATCTTGAAAGAGGTTAATTGAACTGGTCGCTCAAAACAGTAGAGTCCACATTGTCTGGGCACGTCAGGAAAGTGGACAACTAAAGTATATGGTGACAGCGTGAAAGTTGCCTGCGCATGTACCGTCTGTAATTTCACCCCGAAGACATGGGAAGAGGCTGTTGCAGAACACTCCAGCCGATGTTCAATACGGAGATGGTACCTGGTGGTGAAGGCTATCATTAAAGGGTCGTGATACGTGTAAAGGCTGCATTATCATCATCCAGTGCCTTGCCGATCATGCCCCTCCACAAACTGCGATCTCCGACGTCATGGATCAATTCGTGTGTTCACGCTCTTCTGAGCCATGTCACAAGGCTGCCAAGAATCTTTTCATGCTCTCTTCCTCTATCTCTCTTTTCGCACATCTTTCGTGTTGTCACAACAGGTTCCTGTTTTTGTCTTCTCATAATGTGGCCAACAAAAAAAAATGATGACCGCCTCTTTCTGATGTTTTTGATAAGGTGTCTTTGCTACTCAGCTTCCCTCAAAACATCCAGATTGCTCATTTTGGATGTCCTATTAATTGTCAGCATTCTTCTATAAAACAAAAGCAAAGGCTTACTATAGCATAAACACAGCTTCCAGTCCCCGGTGGTGTCTAATATTTAATCTTGTCACCCTGTTTATAGTTAATTAGTTCATTAGTTAATTATAATGAATATGTAAAGTCAGTAAAGGACAAGAGCAGCTGGCAAAGTGGCTAGAATGCCGGATTCTTCCTTAGGAGACCCGGGTTCGAATCTTCGGTAAAGAGTGGATTTTTTTTTTTTCTGTCGGGTGGAAAAAAAAAACAAATTCCTAACCTGCACAGTTCCCGGGGACTGCACTATCCATTCATTAATTCAGTTGCATGTCCTTTGCAGAACCTCGCTCACATAACAGCCTTCCGGAAAACCTCTCGATCATAAGCAAGATGTCCCGCGTCCTTAACACCCATCTGAAGATCATCCGCCACATCCTGCACCCATCTCCTCTTTGGCCTTCCTCTTCCTCTCTTCCCGGGCATATACCACTCCATTATTGTTCTCTCCAAACTTTCGTGACGTTTCAAGTGACCAAAATATTTCAATTTTCTTTGTTTTATCGTATTTAATAGCCAACCTTCTTCAATATTCAGCTCTTGAAGTATGGATGCATTTGTTCTTTTCTTTACCCAAGACATTCTTAGAACTCGTCTATAACATTTATATTCAAAGGCATTTATGCGCTGTTCAGCTTGTTTAGTAAGTGTCCAGGTCTCACAGGCGTATGTTGCAATGGGAAAGATGCATGCTCTTAAAAATCTAATTTTTGTAGTTCTGTCTGTCCCACTCCATAATTTATTCAGTTGTTTTAGTCTTTGAAGAGCAATTAATAGTCGTCGTTTAATTTATTTCATTGTGTCACCGTTGTTGGTAATCAATGAACCAAGATATTCAAAATTTTCCACCACCTCCAGTTTTTCCTCATCAACATATATTTCTTTCTCCATAGTAGTTTTATCTGCATGCATTATCTTTGTTTTGGCTATGTTAAGATATAAATTGTGATTTTCACTATTCAATTGTGTTCATGCTATTAGGTTTTCTATACCACTCTGTGTTGTGGATAGAAATACTGTATCATCAGCATTACCGTATCTCTGGTATGTCATGACCACCGATATTTAGGGCATCATATAGCGCCCTATTTATATCATCTCTTACATTTCTCATTATATTTTCGGCGTACAGGTTAAACAAATAGGGGGACAGCACACAGCCCTGACGGACTCCTTGCTTGATGTCAAACCAATCTGATGTCTCGTCATCTATTCTAACCTGCTGCTTGTTGGTCTAGATAGAGCATTTTTATGAGTTGTACTACATGTGATGGAAAGCCCATATTCCTCATGATTTCCCAAAATTTCTGATGTTGTGCACAGTCAAATGCCTTTGAATAATCCACAAAACTTGAGAATAAGTTTACATTAAATCCTCTGCACTTCTCTATTATTAAACGCATGTTGAGAATGTGATCTCTTGTTCCTCTTCCTTGTCTAAATCCAGCTTGACTGTACACTTGTTTCCGCAGCGAGACACTGTCGTAATTTTGAAGAGGATAGGTTCGAATCCCGGTCTGTAACTACAGCTTTCAATTTTTATGTTGTCTAGTGCGTCCTCTGGTCTCTATGTCGTTATTTTACTTCTATGAGCACGAAACAAAATATGTGTGTTTATTTATAACCTCTGTGTAGTAACATAAATTATCTTCTCAATAGCTGTTGTTGTTTAAGAAGTGTATTCGGGTGTAGATGTTGGGTTGTACTTCTGTTCGCGACTCATTGTAGAAAGTACTAGACAGATTGTATGTAGTCAGGTCGTAGCTAGCAGTGGGGACAGCAAGGGACCTGCGACCTCTGCTCTGTTTTTGAAAAGTTCACTTGTCTGATAAAAATATCCTGCTAATGTGAAAGAAAACACTTGTGAGTAACAGGAATTTGACAACACATCTGCCAATCCTTCGCATCAGATTAATACTTTCCTTAGTATAATAATATGTTATAATACTTTCTTCGCATCTGATTAATACTTTCCTTAGTATAATAATATGTTATAATACTTTCTTCGCATCTGATTAATACTTTCCTTAGTATAATAATATGTTATAATACTTTCTTCGCATCTGATTAATACTTTCCTTAGTATAATAATATGTTATAATACTTTCTTCGCATCTGATTAATACTTTCCTTAGTATAATAATATGTTATAATACTTTCTTCGCATCTGATTAATATATAACATTAATCTGATTCGTCAACCTCCCCTACTCTCCCGACATAGCTCCGTGCAATTTTGTGACTGTTGTGTGTTATTTACTAGACATTTGTTACGTTCGCTAGCTTGCATTTATCCTCTAAAAGTACTGGAGAGTTTTGGTCATAGATCATAACTTTATGAAGGGAAAATCCCAACTGCGCCTCCCCGTGGTAGAGGATAGGAAACACTCCACGGTGGGGCTAACACACTCTGTTATGTAAAGCTGCACTACTTTGTGTCATTATATTGTTTACACTAACACAGCTCTGGGGACCGAGTATCCACCGGAATAAGTGGACAACTCTGCAGCTGAGCAGAGCAGGGCACTCACTTGTCCTGACAGTCGGAAATGGCTGTCAAAGGCAGAGGTAAAAGACCACCATGTGAATATGGAAGGCAAGGGGAAACCACCACATTATCTTCCCAAGACTTCATGGCAAAACATATATCAGAGTTAGTGAACGACGTTAATGGCTGTCTTAGGACATCCTCGTCCGGTAGGGACAGTCGTGAGCCACAGGTGACATCAGACCGTCATCCAGCTACTGATGGCAAAATCATAACTAAAATAAATAAATTTAGAGTAGGAACATGGAATGTTAGGACATTAAATGAGCTAGGAAAGTTGACCAATGTTCTAAGAGAGATGGATAGCATGAAAATGAATATACTAGGCGTTAGTGAGATGAGATGGAAGGGATCGGGCAAAATTATAGCTGACAATCACACAATAATTTATTCTGGAGGGGATACACATGAAAAAGGTGTAGGAATAATATTAGACGAAAAAACAGCCAAGTCAATTAATGGATACTGGTGTATTTCAGATAGAGTTATTATGGTAAAAATCAAAGGCAAACCAATAGATATAAATATTATACAAGTATATGCACCAACAACAAGCAGTAGTGATGAAGAAATACAACACTTTTATGACGAAATAGAAATGGTGATGGCTCAAATTGGATCACAAGAAATAAAAATAATACTTGGTGATTTTAATGCAAAAGTAGGAAAAGGAAAAATGGAGGATGTAGTGGGGGAATTATGGTTTAGGTACAAGAAAATGAAAGAGGGGAAAAGCTAATAGAATGGGCAAATATCAATGATATGATAATTGGAAACACATGGTTTAAACACCATAAAAGACGACTGTACACATGGAAAAGCCCTGATAAGAAAATACGCAACCAAATTGACTACATACTAATTAATAAAAGTTTTAGAAATGCTTTAATTAATGTAAAGACAATGCCTGGTGCTGACTGTAATAGTGATCATGTACCACAATGTGGACAAATAAAAGTAAGATTAAAGAGAGGGAAAAAATGGTTAAGAACATATGAGACTTAATAAAGAGGTTCTGAAAATAGATAAAGAAATGCAAGAACAATACAGAGTGACTGTGAAAAATAGGTACAATGCAATAGCTAAATTATAGAGTATAAATGAACAATGGGAAATGTTAAGGGAGTCCATTCATCAAACTAGCAAGGAAGTATTACCGGAGAGAGGCAAAATAGCTAAGAAAAAATGGATGAATGAAGAAATCTTAAGACTGATGGACAAAAGAAAACAGAGTAAAAATGACAAACAAGAATACGCTAAGATAAATAAAGAAATACAAGATAATTGTGGGAAGGCTAAAGAAAGTTGGTTAAACGAACAATGCAAAAAAATTGAATTAAATTCCATTAAAGATACAAAAAATATGCACAGACAAATCAGTGAGCTTACAGGAAGAAAAATAAGAATAAATACAGGGTGTTTGAAATCAAAAACAGGAAAGATATTATTAGAGGAAGGTGCTATAATGAAGAGGTGGAATGAGTATATAAGAGAATTATATGATGGAGAAAGGGAAGAATTAACAGAAGATAGTAACTTAGAAGGTCCACCTATTCTGAAAGAAGAAGTCGCTGACGCTATGAAACGTATGAAGAAAGGAAAAACAGCTGGGCCAGATGAAATCACAATAGAAGAATTAGAAGTATTGGGAGAATTTGGAGTAGATATATTAACCAAAATGTTGAATGATATTTACAGCAGTGGATATTTACCCAGTGATATGCTGAGATCTGTATTTATAGCTATACCAAAAAGACCAGGAGCAATTGATTGTGAAGATTTTCGTACAATTAACCTTATAAACCATATCACTAAGCTTCTACTCAGAATCATAATGAGAAGAACCAAAAAGAAAATAAAAATGGAAATTAGTGAAGAACAGTATGGATTTGTGGAAGGAAAGGGCACAAACAATGCAATTTATACATTACGGACACTAATAGAAAGGTCAATAGAGAAACAGAGAGACATATATTTGTGCTTCATAGATTATACTAAGGCATTTGATAAAGTAAAACATGATGAACTGATTAAAATGTTGGAAGATATCAACATTGATGGAAAAGATTTAAGAATAATAAAGAATGTTTACTGGAACCAAGTAGCAGCAATTAAAATGGGAAATAAAGAGGGTAGTTACGAACAGATAAAGCTAGGAGTACGACAAGGGTGTGTCTTGTCACCAGATCTTTTCTCCCTGTATAGCGAAGTAATAATGAGAGAGATCAAAGAGATGCCAGGAATACTAGTTGGAGGTTATAATATAAATAATATACGCTATGCAGATGACACAGTATTGGTGGCGGACTAATTCAACAGACCTACAACAATTATTAGATGTTGTAGTAACAGAGAGTGCAAGGAAAGGACTCTCCTTGAATATCAAGAAAACAGTAACAATGGTAATATCAAAGAAAATGGTGACACCAAAATGTGACATAGAAATAGAAGGGAAAATCCTTAACCAAGTGGATAATTTTAGATACCTAGGGGCATTTATAACATCAGATGGAAGATGTACAACAGAGATTAGGAGCAGAATAGGGCAGGCAAAAGCCGCATTTCAGAAAATGAAGAGTATCTTATGCAATAAGTCTCTATCACTGAATGTAAGAAAGAGAGTGCTGAAATGCTATGTAGAACCAGTTTTGCTGTATGGCAGTGAATCTTGGAATGTAAATGAACAAATTAAGAAGAAATTAGAAGCAACAGAGATGTGGTTCCTGAGACGAATGTTGCGAATTCCTTGGACTGCCAGAGTAACTAACGACGACTGCCTGAAACAGGCTAATGAAACTAGAACATTATATACAACAATAAGACGGAGACAAACATCTTTCTTCGGTCACGTGATGAGAAGAGAGGCATTGGAGAACATCGTAACAACTGGAAAGATCGAGGGGAAGAGAGGCAGAGGCAGACCAAGAGAAATGATGCTGGATGGATTGAGACAGTGGCATGGAGGAATATCAGCAGCAGAGTTGATCCAGAAAACCAAAGACCGAGATCTATGGAGAGCCATGAACGCCTACGCCAGCCGGCACGGCACTTGATGATGATGATGATGATGATGATGAGCTTGCATTTGCGGTTCCGGTTTCAAGATGGCGACGGACGGTCGTGTTGTTTTGTGTTCGTTAACTTTTTCGCTTAGGGGATGGATTTATTCATCTCTTGCGTGTAATTGGTGTGCCAGGATGTAAAACCAGGAGTTTCTACTCAAGATCTGCGCGGGTGCTACGGAGTTCGTGCATCGACCGAAGCCATCGTTGAGTGAATTTTCAGCAGCGTGTGTGGTTTCTCAGTCTGTGTTTACGTTTTTTCAACATGGCGGAACAACGTGTGTTCTTCGAGCGGTCAGCAAACATAATGAAGCGGCTTGGTAGCCGCGCAGGGAGAAAGAAGCAAGGTAAGCGTGGTGGTTTGAGACGTTTTAGACTCAAGTGTCACCGTCTAGGACTCAGGAATATCCGTATTCTAAATTGGAACTGTGCCAGTGTAAAACAACAGGGCTCTATTTTAGAAACCCTAGTTTACAGGAACGACATTGTAGCACTCCAGGAGACGAGACTGGGCGATCAGCTACTCCAAATTGCCGGCTTCAAATGTTTCTACAACAGACGACATCTGGGAATGGCGATTCTCGTTCGTGATAGCATGGTGGCGTCAGAGCTAGACATGTCCAGTTGGGACAGTGACGATATACAAATACAGGCGTTGAGAGTTCATTCCAGTATACCATTCGTGTTGGTTAATGTTTATGCCCGCAATGCGAGTGTGGACGCCCAGAAGTGGCAGTGCTTAAGTGGCATATTAGGCCACGAGAGAAATGTTATTTTCTGTGGTGACTTCAACGCTAAAGGCAGATCATGGGGAAACACTTCCTCCAATACACAGGGGGAGGAGCTCGAGACTGCACTGGAAACCATCGACCTGGTTTGTATCAACAGTGGCTGTGTCACCAGGACAGCAAGCCGTCCGGGCGATGAGGACAAGTGCTATTGATCTGGCGCTAGTTTCACCTTCACTCACTACAGTGTGTAGATGGGGTGTCCTAGGACACCATGGCAGCGACCACCACCCTTGCAGCATATTGGTGGAGAAAGGCAGAACCAGGCAGCACAAGCTAAAGGTAAAGACGTTCCAGTATGACAGTACAGGGCAAGATGTGGTGAGTAAAATAAGACGTGACAAGCGCAGAACGTTTCAGGGCAGGAAAAAAAGCTGGGAGCAGCCACCGTGGTGGAGTTTCGAGGTGGAGAAGGCTTGGGTGGATAAGCGTAGTGCTGTAAGGAGATGGCAAAATGCCAAGAAGAACAGAGCTGGTCCTCCTAGTCCCTGCTTGCACTTAGAAAGAGAGATGCACACAAAAGTAAGCTATTTAAAAAAACTGGTCAAGGTGGTTAAAAGCGAAAAATGGGCAGAGGTGTGTCAAAGAGTAAGCACAGACAAGTCACTGAAATTGTTCTGGCGACTACATAAAAGCATGAGTGGTGTAGTCAAGAATAAGAGCATTTCTGACTTCCAAGGTGCTGACCTCATCTGGCAGAGGACTGACGAGGACAAGGGCAAAGCCCTCTTTGAACGCTACCTTGAGCAGAGCAACCAGACAGACATGGGAGGCCGAAATCTGGCCAAGGAGGTCACCTCAGACAGATGCAAGGCCCAGAACACTTCGGATGAAGACACAGTGACAGTGAAAGAAATCAAGGCTGTGCTTCGACGATCAAAAAACAGTGCTCCAGGTCCTGATGGCATAAGATACGACGACATAAATAGGTGTAGCCGACAATGAGCTAGAGAAACTAGCAGACATGTACAACAACAGTATAGGGAGTGCTAGCATCAAGGAGGAATGGTTACACAGCTATCTGATTCCCCTGCCGAAGCCTGACAAAGACCACAAAAAAATTCAGGGATATTGAATTATAACCATGCAGAATACAATAGGCAAGCTGCTGGAGAAGGTAATTGCCAGGAAAATATCAAGCCAACTAGAGAGGCAAGGTGTTTTCCCACCTACCCTGGGTGGGTACCGTCCAAAAAGAGAAACCTGGACCAATGCAGCAGTCTTTGCCCAGGATGTCTATGAAGGTTTCCACTCAGGCACTGAAACCGTTGCTGCAGCGATTGATCTTGAGGACGCATACAACAGAGTACCACTGGATTTTTTAATGTTTCAGCTTCTTGAACTAAACGTAAGTCCATTCCTCCTTAGTTGGATCGCTGCAGCCCTCTTCCAACGGAAAGTAGTTTTTAGATGTGGCAGTTGGACTTCGGAACCAACAACAATATATCCTGGCCTACCACAGGGATCACCATTATCTCCGGTACTGTTCAACGCCTACACAGTGAGAATCACCAGTGAGCAGATCACTGGACCTGGCAGGACATTGTCATATGCCGATGATGTTTTAGTGTATCGTCAGGGTAAGGATAGAGAGGAGGTTGCTAGTGGAACTACAAACCGAACTCAATCGCATAAGTACTTGGTGTGATGAAGCTGGGGCAATGGTCAACCCAACAAAGGCAACAGTGACTTGGTTCTCGTTGAATAATCATATTGTCAACACTCCAACACCGACTGTAATGCTGTGTTCAGAGACGGTGGAAAGAACGCAGGCAATGAATTACCTGGGGATACGGTTTGATCGAAGCCTTGCTTATAATGTGCACATAGACCAGGTGATAACAAAGGCCAAGCGGGGTTTGGCAGCGATGCGGGTGATGGCGGCAGCAAACTGTAAGCAGCGCCATCTATGTCTTCTGTACGAGGGGCTGGTCATGTCTGTTTTGGAGTATGCAATGGCAATCCTGACTCTCAGCCATAAGCAGATAGAAAGGATGGAAAGGATACAGAATGAAGCTATGCGCATTATTCTTGGATGTACAAGAGATACAGCATGCAGGGCGATGCGCTACCTTCTTGATTTTCCAACCATTGAAGAGAGAATACAAGTTTGCAGGGCACGCGCCTACCTCAGAATTAACACAAACACACAACATCCACTGCATAGTGAAATTAGGAAGGTGTAGGGCAGCAGGTTAAAAAGAGGACGGTCGTGGATGGGTCAAGCCGAAGACATTCTTCAACAGGTGTGTTCACTTGAGGACTTAGAACCTGGCGAGGAGTGGGTGCAAGTGCCAACAGACTTCTGCACATCCTTTTCAGTTTGCATCCAACTAGATAGAAAATGCAGACAAGAAAATCCGGCTGCTGTTGAGGCTGAAGTACAAGCGTTGATTTTCGAGAATTCGCTAGACGGTGACGCGGTCATCTACACAGATGGGTCGGTCGTCCGACATGTGAGAAGCTCATGGGCCTTTACAGCTCGGGCCGGAGGGAGAATTGTGAAGGAGGACTCTGGTGCTTTCACTGAAACCACAAGTAGCCTGACCATGGAAGTCATGGCAGTAAGTAAAGCAATAACATGGCTCGAGACACAGACATTCACTAGGGCTTGTTTCCTTAGCGACTCAATGAACATGATCAAGAGGATAGAGGAGGGGTCGATCCGAAGAGAATTGTTGCTGCCTCTGGAGCGGTCTCGGCTGGCAAAGATTAGTTTCATCTTCGTGCCAGGGCATGCGGGAGTACAAGGAAATGAGCGGGCTGACAAGCTCGCAGGTGAGGCTACTGTGGAGGGCGGACGCGCCATGGACCAGGCTGACATTCTGAATGCTCTACGAGAAGTAAGACTTTTGCGAGAACCAAGTGATGACTGTGAATCTACAACAATGGCCAGACTGCGAGAGCAGCAAATTAAAAGAGGGGTGGCCAAACAAGAACACTACGCAGGAAGCCAAAGAAGATTGATAAACCAACACAGAACTGGCGTCGTTAGCCGCTACACGTTGCGGGATTTGCTGAGGAGGGGATCCGAGCACTTATGGACTGAATGGTTCGATGTGCAATGAGGATGATCTGTCGACTAACTATCTAACTAACTAACTAACTAACTTGCATTTGCTTTCTGATCGACCCACGCTCATCGAAATCAATACAAGGTGATCTGCTTCCAAATTGTCAGGGGCTAACTTCGAACTCTCGACTTTGTGTGTCGAGGATTTGTTCGCCGTGTTTACTGCCCCTAAGTAACAGCGTCGAGAACTTCTTAAAACGGTAAATAAATATGAATTTAATCAGATAGTAGCAAGGGAGACTATAATGATGATTTATAGTGATGTAAAATGTTTAATAATTTGTCTCCCTTACTGCGGTTCGTTGATCCCTCCTTGTTTTGCATTTTTGATTTCTCTGTATCAAGGCATACCTCCAGTTTGTTTTTACCCTATAAATCACAAACAGTACATCACGTCAAATTCCATGAGCTTAGCACTAAATAGAAAATTAAAATCATATTGATAAGTTCAACATGCAAAAGATGTATATAAATGAATATAAAATATGATAAATATTAAATATAAATATAAATAGAACCAAAACTGAAGTAATGCAGGTTATCAGATCTCCTGGTACACTAAATGTTCGGATACATGATACACCTCTTAAATAAGTTACAGCATTTAAATACCTAGGAAGTATGATCACGGAGGATCAGGATCGCAGAACAGACAGAGAAATCGGAATCAAATGTAAATAAAGTTTGTGCGCTTCCATATCAACTATCACCCGTACTGAAACATCCATACATACCAATGTCCGCTGAACGACAGATAATAAATAGCATATTAGTTATTCATACATTACATTTACACTTAAGCAAAAATCACCACCTGCGAAATGAAATGCCTGAGAAATGTTTTGCATATCCTTTACAGGACATCGCTGTCAACATCCGCATCTTTCAGCTGTATGTTGATTTCTTGGCAAGATTACGCTCAGTAGTTTGCCATTGCTTTCTGAGCGGCCGGCTCAGTTATCCCGCAAGTCACCAGCGGGGATCGAACCGCTCCCAGCTCTCGCCCGCTACGAGAATCTGCGTGATAAACGGGATTACGGAGAAAGTGTTGTAACCCCTCGGCCAGAGAGACCGGCAAATGCCTGAGAAGCACTCCTAATTTAACTATCCGAGACCGTGAGACAGTGGTTCTCAACCGGTGGGGAATTTCCCCGGGGAGGGGGGGGGGGGGGGTAATTTTAGGGTTTCCAAGCGGGGAATTAAGATTATTTCAAGATCACTTTAATACAAGAACCAGTTACTTGATATTGTTTTTCCCTCTAAATTTTACGGTTCTGTACTTCTTGCCCTAATGAAATTCGTTTTATAACGTAAGTAGACCCACAAATCACGTTTTATGTAGATGTCTTGACTTGTTCTAGTACGTGTTATTAAATTTAGCTTCCATTTTATGTATACTGTGTAAGGCTGGGGGGGGGGGGGGGGGGCGGGGGATTTATAGTGAGGAAATTCGAAAGGGGGAATGACGTTCTGAACATATGGTAAAGGGGGGCATGGGCCAAAAAAGGTTGAGAACCACTGGTGTAAGACATGATGTTATCAGGCAGACAGTAGGAACAACACCTTGTGCCACATATATTGAATGGCAGAAGATCAAGCATTTCGGCCGTCCCGTTAAAGTACAACACCATCAACTACCAACACTGGTGCGACATTAAAGTAGATCTGCTAGGAGAGAATGAGGAGACCCAAGAAGAACAGTAATTCACAACATCAAAGACACTGTACAATCACACGGACTGACACTATCCAGTGCCACTTATCGGGAACGTCAACTAATTTTTCTCACACCGCTTGACTGCAAAAGTGGAAGTGGGTGATGATGCTGATGATGATGAAGATGATAATGATGAATAATTACGAATGTGATCTGATTGTTAAAAGGCGGCTGTTCTCCATGACAAAGTGATTTAGTCACCTGTCCGGCGTTCCCAAGGTTATAGCAAAAATTGCGGGCTCGGTCAATTGGTTCATGAATGCAGTTTTCTCGGAGAATCCTGAAGGTTGTTGCTTGAGCTACAGGAGTTCGTGTTCTGTGCGACGCTTTTTCGTCAGACCGCCTGCCGAACGAGACCGAGCCATATGGGATAGACCTAGGTGCAATGAAGTAGAACCCTCACGGAATCTTCTCGCTTTTAATCCTTTGTTAAATGGTGGTGGTGTTGTCCATCAAGTATGATGATGATGCCACGCAGCGGTTGAGGCAAGAGTCAATGATTGAGATAGGATCAGAAAATAGTGGCAGAAAAATAAAGTAAGGCACCGTATAGCGCAAGAATACAAGAGTTACTAGATGACATCACGGGGACTACATTACGTTAACATAGTCATAGAAGCACAATTCGTCGACCTCATTCTTTTGCTTGAGTCCATCTGAGTCAAATGGCAAGACAAGTCAAGACGACTGGACACGAATACAGGTGCAGTGGATGATCAAGGCGCTCTACGTATCTTGTCGTGCTCATTACGTTCCACAACGCTTTGCACGTAATCGCTGTCTTGGCCGTTGAATCATCAATTATTTCTTCCGCAAAGTCTGCCGAACTCTAATTCACATGCTGTGTAGGCATACCCTAATTCACCGATTGTGTTGACGCCGAATCGGCTACCCCCGCGTAGTTTAGCCAGCCTGTCACAGTCGCTGCCCAGGAAAGGAAGGGGGGGGGGGGGGTGGAAGCTGTTGTGTGCTGCAGGTACTAGGAACCATGGGCGTGAGCTGAATGTCAGGCTTGGACCAGTGGGAATGGGCTTCGAAAAAGGCGTGATAGCCATCCTTGCCAATGGTACTACCAGTACCCGACATCCCAGACCCCTCTTAACGGTACACATTGCATAACATGTCCCGAGGCATGAATCCGCTATGTGTCTGAAGTGTGCTGAGACCATTACATGTTGTTGGCCTGAGTGCAAGCAGGGCTAGGTGGCAAACGTTTTACTCTTTCGGCGGACAAAGATCGGCGAACTCTCATCTGATCGTGCTCATAACAATATCAGCGGTGTTCCATATCAACTACTCTCATCGGCAACTTATGGTTCGCGGCATAAGTGTGGCACGTCGTACGGTTTTCAGTGGCACGCTGAGTCACTTGAAACACAGTACATGATCTCACCAAAACAACAATGAATGTTTAATTAAACAGAATAATACAATCCTTTTACATCTATTCCTGTTATTACATGTCGCATGTCCTTTACATGACGTTTCCATCAATACAATCCTCAAAATGCGAGTTGGTGAATAACGGTCTTTTTGGCTGTCGAATACATCAGACAATGGTTTCTTGGCTGTCGCATTCATCTGACAACGGTCTCCTGACTGTGGCACAAAGGCTGGTGTTCTTACAGTTCAAATGTCCCAAAAACAAGCACATACAAAACGTGATTTCAGCTCGTTTAACACTTTTGGACTAATAATACGCCGGTCAGACAGATCTAAGTGTTGACTTCTCGTCCTTGACTTGGAGACGTAAATTACAAGCACCTCAGAAGTTAGAGTGGTTCGCATGATTGCGAGTAATACTGGTAAGAAAGAAAGTTAGTTGCATATCCTTTACAGGACGTAGCAGTTAACTCCATCATTTTTGGCTGTTAGTGACTCCTGGGCAAGTTTACGTTCAGTATTTTGCCATTGCTTTCTGAACAACCAGCACTTATATTATTCAATGGAAACCGCCGCAAAGCGGTCTGCTGCCAAATCTCCTGCAGCTGTGTTTTGAACTCGGTGTGTGGGATTACAAACTGCATTCACAATCCCTTCGTCATAAAGCCACACTGGTAAGGGCGCGTGTGGAGTACGCTTGAGTTCAAGGCGCGCGAACGAAAAAAAAAATTCTGAAACCAAACCACATGAAAGGTACATAATTTGCGGAGAATTTAGTCTTTGCGTATGATTTACAAAGTTGCTTCCCTTATAGCTCCCCTCATGCCCTGCTCCTGAAGGTGGTTATATATCATTTAGAGAGCTTTGCATTCAACCTCGACATTTATTTGCTATTTGTGATTTACTGGGTAATTTTACATTCAGTAGTTAAAATAAGCACACACGTGCAGAATTTGGGAGAAGCATCGGAGATGTGGTTTTATTGAAGAAAGATGATAACACAGTGGGGAGAGAGAGAGAGAGAGAGAGAGAGAGAGAGAGAGAGAGAGAGAGAGAGAGAGAGATAGAGAGAGAGAGAGAGAGAGAGAGAGAGAGAGAGAGAATAGAGGGGAGGGAGATATCAAGGAAGATATCTTGAAAGAGGTTAACTCGTAAAAAGAACTGGTTACTCGTATCAGAAAAAGACAGCTTACATTCTTTGATTGTGTCATGAGAAAAGGAAAGCTTGTGTATGAGATCACAACGGGAAGGCTGGAGGGGAAAAGAGGCAGTAGACAGTCTGACATCATGGGAAGTCGGTAAGATAAATGACTGGCAGCACAAGAGACAGAAGGCTCTGGATAGACATGATCACCAACGCCGCACAGTATTGATTATAAGAAAGTTAGTCTCCCCCTGCTACAGTATTCTCTCCAGACTGGGGATTTATCTGTTTTTCCACAACAAACACACGATCCCAAAAAGCCTAGACCACATCTGCCTTATCATGCACCAATATCCTACCTAACAACTCAGACCCAGCCAAGTAGTCCGTCTCATGCACCAGTATCCTACCTAACAGCGCAGACCCAGCCAAGTAGTCCGTCTCCTCGTTTCCCAGCACACCAACATGTCCTGGGGAAAAGATTCTACAAATGATCCCTATCTTTAATTGTTGAACTGAAGAACGCTACTCAAGCTCAAATGACCAACATTCTAAACACATCAACTTAGTAATCTCTAGAATGTCTTCTCCAGAAACTCATCTTCATCATGAACGACTTACCTCATCTCTGTCTTCAGGATTCATCTTGCAGGTGCCATGAATGGTGCCATCTTCATGTATCATCTTCAGGTGCCATCTTCAGGCGCCATCTTCAGGTGCCATCTTCAAATGGGTGGTTTGTTGCAGACATTGACTATCGTGACGCTCCACATCTCTCTCTCTCTCTCTCTCTCTCTCTCTCTCTCTCTCTCTCTCTCTCTCTCTCTCTCTCTCTGTCTCTCTGTCTCTCTCTCTCTCTCTCTCTCTCTCTCTCTGTCTCTCTATCTCATTTGATATTTTAACATTTGATATTTCACATATTATATTTTAACATTTGATATTTTAATATGTGATGGATTTGGGTATCATTTGGCGGATTGATACCGATTGACCTTGACCTCGGCTGATTTTCACTCTCCCTCGGTCATGTAGTTGGGATGGTATGTAGGGGTGATATCTAGGTCATATCTAAGGGTGATAATTCTTAGAATTATGTTTCTAAGGGCAGATAACTATTGAGTGGATGTATAATATTTTAATTAATTATTAAAAAATAAAATAAAATAAATAAAAATAAAAATAAATAACGACGGGGTGCGGTGTGGTGGCGAGGGGGTGGGCGCGTGGGGTGAGGCTAGGCCGTTCGGGTTTAAACACTATCATCACAGGGTTACAAATGAAAACATTAAAATGTAAAGATGACCGGTATTATCGGTCGTAGTGGATATGGTTTTGTGAAATGTATTGTTAAGGGGTGGGTAGCGGTTATTAGTGATCCGTAGGGGGTCGTAGTGGTTTACACACTATCATCATACGACTTACAAATTAAAACCTTAAAAAGTAACGATTGCCGGTATTATTGATATTTTAACATTTGTTATTTTAACGTTTGATATTTTCACATTTCATATTGTAAATCCCAGCAATCAAAAAAGCAACATAGAAACGCCTGAATACCAACCATGGTACACAGCCTGTGGTGCTATAGACAGATATAAAATCAGCTTGTGGCGCTCCTGTTTGAGACATTTCCACTACTACGGACACTGCTTTCTGAACGAGGCAGTCAGCGTAAGGTCACCATACAGTGGATAACATCTCACTGCGGAGTGCCTGGAAGCGAGAGAGTTGATTAACTAGGTAAGGAAGGAGTAATTGCAGAAAAATCGGATACACCTGTAACATACCACCAAAAGAAAAGAATGATCAAATCAATAATCATAAGCCACTAATATCATCAAGACGACTACTATGTTATGGATAGACCAGAACAAGTCATTATTCTGCGCCTCAGAACAGGACACAATAAATTATGCAACCACATGTATACAAAATTCAAGATTGATGAAACAGCCATGTGCACATGTGGATTGGCGTCGCAGACAGCAGAGCACATACCCCAAGATTGCATAAAATACGATATATCTAGGCAAACCTTCTGGCCTATAGAAACAACAGTGGAGGATAAACTCTATGGACTAAAAGAAAAAACAAACAGCGAATTTCATACAAGAAACAATATTGTAGATATAGACAAATTTCAAGCGAACGAAAGAAACTGCTTTAACCAAACTCATTCATTCATCATGTACCATGCCGGTAAGCGTGGGCAGTGATGCTTCGCCATCTCACCCGATCACCAGAGTCGTGACTCAGCTCAGCGTTCTTGTCTCGACCATACCAAGTGGCCAAGCGATCCATGTATTTACTTCTCCGCCTTCCCCTTGTTCTCTTCCCCTCGATTTTGCCAGTTGTCACCAAGTTCTCCAATTTATTTCTTCTTATAACGTGACCAAACAATTGTGACTGTCTACGTCTAATTTCTCTAATCAATTTACCGTTTTATTTTGTTTCTTGTAGGGCTTGGTCATTGTTTTTCTATCTGTCCATGATACTCTTTGTATTTTCCTCAGAAGCCACATATCTACAACCATCAGATGTTTTTCGGCTTATCTGCTCATTGACTGTCTCTCTGTTGCCATATTAAACCACCCACCTATATCTTTATCTGTCTGTCTGACATCCGCTCTGTTGTCATATTTAACATCTCCCTTCTTCCATCTTCTTCAGGTTGCGACATTTGATCTCCCATGGAAGCATAGGCCAGGAACCAATCCACAGAAGACCCTTTGTAATCTTGATCCTGATTGGTTAGATGTTGCATTTAAAGTTTCCCGCGTGACGTGGTAGTCGGCCTCATACCAACCTCCTTACCAGCTCCTTATGACATGTATGGTAAGTTGCAGTGTTAATATGCTTTACTTATACTCAAGTAACACACCTACATGTTTATATATAGTGCTGTTACTTTATTATATATCTTTCCGTTTATCTGTCTCTTTATCCATCTGCCAGTCTATCATAAAATATAATCACTATTTTACTACATAAAGAAATTGGAATAACGAAGACACAAACAATAGATTGCAGGGTTTATGGTCTGGCATATTTCGCCGCATCTAGCTTGGTATTATACTGCATAAATCACGCCACATAAACTAAAGAAGATAAATCCTTTAGGCTGAAATATAAAACAAACATATTCACGCAGTAATTTGAATTGTCTACTGCGGTAATTTGACACTGAATATCATGCAAAATGTTTAGTTTTGTAAATGAATGGCTATTATCTCTGACAGCTTTAACATGCGACCATTTTGTTTAAAGAAATGTGAATACTTTATATAAAGAAACACATAACGAAGTAGCTCACTCATATAATATTGTTTACTGTAAATCTTCACTCCTAAAACATAGTTTACTGTAAATCTTCACTCATATAATGTAGTTTACTGTACTTCTTTCTGCAGGTAATCATGGGCACAAATTACCCCAAAGGAACAGTTGTTCAAGTGGAGACATCTGACCTGGCTGTTTTCAATGCCACGCGTATGCACAAGCACATGACTTCCCAATCTCGCCTATCCACTTTCAAAAAACAACCAGATCAAGAAGACATCCCTTGTTAACAAAATGTACAAAGGAAAGCAGGTCCGTGATGAAGAATAATCCAAATAGCAATCTGTGCAATTTAGGAATTGCGAAAGAATTTGAGTATCAACGGTTTACTTAAAGTAAATATGGCGTAACGAAGCGCCTAATAGGATCTTTTCCTCTACTGGTGAAAATTTGAATAGCAGGCGGGCTTAGAAAGTACAGGATAAACCAAGTTTCGTCATTTTGGTTAAACCCACTGACTTTGGAACGGCATTCTACCATTCGGATTTTCAAAAGCCGAACTTTGGAGAAAATTTCCTCGGTCAATAAAAGTGAGTCATCACCGCCCCGAGAATTTTGAGCTGTATAAAATGAGGGGTGATGACGTGAAGGGAAACCCTGACGATTTGTTGACATTGGTAACAAGGTATATGTCTTTGAAAGGGGTATCCCAATGAGAGACTGGTAGCGCATTTCATGCCACCTTTGTATGTTAAAGTGAGTTTCATGTACTTTACAAGACGTCACAATCAACCCCAGAATTCTTTGGCTGTTTGTTGAGAGAGGCTCCGTAGCGAAAGTGGTTACGCCGACTACCTGCAGCGCCCCGAAAGTTATGGGTTCGATTCCGAGGTACATCGTTAGGTGTTGTGGCTAAAGCTACGGAATTTGTCGCGTTATGCGGCGCTTTCCGCCGACCGCCTCTTTGGAAAGAGGCTGAGATATACCGGGGTACACCCGGTGTAATGAAGTCTACCCTCTTGCTGTTTACACCCTTTTGGCTGTTTGTGATTAATCATTCATTCACTCGTTCATTCATTCATTCATTCATTCATTCATTGATTAACTCATTCATTCATTCATTCATTTACTCATTTATTCACCCATTCATTCATTTATATACTCATTCATTAATTCATTTACTAATTCGTTCATCCATGCATTAATTAATTAATTCAGTGGTATGCTCTTTGCAGAACCTCGCTTCCATAATAGTTGAGTTGAGTTGAGTTAAGAACCGACATCACTGCACTCAGGACATTCCCATACGTGCTCCGTCCCCTCGTTCAACAGCCAGCGAAGAGTCATAGTACTAATCGTTCAGACCGTTATCTGATTAAAACTTCTCCTGGTCTTCCCTCTTAGTTTTGATATTCTTCCAGAACCCCTGCCGATTTTCCGCAATCTCATTCTTTCCACATATGGGTTTTCAATCTGTTCCTGTGCCTTCTCCACCGGCTCCAGGCAAAATACCACCAAGTGATGCCCTCCCTGCTAGCCTATCAGCCTGTTCATTCCCTCATACACCCGCATGGCCAGGGCAAAATATCCATACAATTCTCACGGTCTGTGACCTCTGAAGCGGAGAGAGCCATTCCACACTAAACTTTCCTTTCTCCACCTTGCTAAGCATACTATTTGAATCCGTAATGAATACAACGTGTGTTGCAGTAGTCTCCTCTAGCCACCGGAATGCCGCTGTTACTGCCTCCGCCTCCATTTTCATGCTGGAGGTCGTAGTCTCATATGCCAGACTCTCCTTTTTCAAGACTCGCCCACCATTCGCCTTTGCAATAAAGCCCCAGCCACTACGTCTGTTTCTCACCACTGACCCATCAGCGTAGATGACTATGTCACCTTGATGTGTGTTGCTCTAGATCAGCGGTTGCACCTCAAACTCAGTGCTCCCATAATAACCTTCAGGAAAACCTCTCGGTCATAAGCAAGATGTCCCACGTCAGATACACCCTTCTGAAGATAACCAGCCACATCCTTCATCCATCTTCTCTTTGGCCTTTCTCTTCCTCTCTTCCCAGACATATACCCCTCCATTATTGTTATCTCCAAACTTTCATGACGTTTCTGGAGAGAATGAGGATCGACAGGGGCTCTGGGCGTATCTCAAAACTGAGAGGGAAGGCCAGGAGAACTTTCAATCAGATGGCAGTTGGAACCAATAGCAGTGTGACTCTTCGCTGGTTGTTGAACGAGGGGACAAAGCGCGTGTGGGAATGCCATGAGTGCAGTGATGTCGTTTCTGAGCTCAACTCAATTCAACTCAACTCATTCCTCTCTACGCTTTGAGCATCGTCCAGATCGACTTCTCAATTTCATCTGAGCCAATCTTTCCAGATTGGTGTGGTGGGAAGCGGGTAGGCGGTGTCGCGAGTTAAATAAACTTGTTAGTTCGATCGATGACAACCAAGCCCGACATTGGTCTGCAAACACAATAGACCCTGTGATGTTGAACCGACTGAGAAAATACGTCGTTAAAACTGTCTGCACCTGGTCGGCTTTTTTGTATGAGATCAAAGTGAGTCACGTCGGGATGTCTACACATGGTCGACAGTTTGTTGACAGGTTGTTGTTCGAGAGACGTGCACTGGCGTCATCTGTCTGCAGGGCGGGAATCGGCCGTTGAAAGTGATGGACAGAATGTCTGCCAGAGGTCGGAAGGATTCTGTCATATGGGAGGAAAGGTCTCTGGCTCACAGACAGCCAGGATATTTGTTGTATGAGACAAAGAGTTTCCCAGATGAATGTGAACTTGACAGCGAATTGACTCTGGTTAGTCTAAAAACAAGGGGACAAAGCCAGATTCTGGACTGATTGGCGTCTGGACTTTTTGGTGACGTCACTCAAGCACCCATATAAACCCCAGTGCGGTAATCAAGTGGAGGGAGTCGAGAAAAACATTCTGAAGTGTTAGGATCGGGGCATTATTCCGAGTTGTGTTACATGAGTGGAACTATAATGTCTAAGTGGGGATAGTTATCCGCGGACATAGATCCAATCTGATTGCATAGTTTCTCGAGTGGCAACCAAAATAGGCATATGGTAGGCTATTAATAATATCTAACTTAAGAGTATGATTAGGAATAGAAATAATGTATTATAGGTGCGGTGATATAATGTATTATGATTAGTGATAGAATGTTCTATTAGTGCGGTGCTAGAAAGTATCATAGGAGCGTCGGCACTGGTATCCTATTGTGTGGCTTCAACTAGCTTGTGTGATATATCATTTTACTCGGGGAGTTGAGGACAATGTAGTGGAATAATAATTAGAGAGATTAAGGATGGTTGAGAGGGAGAGAGGGTATGCTGTAAATGGTAGGATCTTCCAGTAGGGCATCTGCTGGGTTTCTACCCGTTCCTTTATTCTTTCCTGGTGTTGCCATGTATAAGACCATTGTGATGCGCGATTTGGCCGTATGACAGAGATCGGATCTCTGTTACAGATCTGAGTGCTGCTATTGGCCTACAATCACCTAATTACGGTCAGGATTGAGTTGCCCTCACCATGATGTTATCTACTCTACAGGTTCCATTTACAGTTCCCCTTGAGTGTTCCACGTGAGTGTGAGATGATTTATTACGAAGAAGCAGTTCAAAGTTTTATACAATGATGGCTCATGGAAAGAAGACAGAGGTTGCTGAGAGGTTTTTACACAGGGTTCAGAACCTAGTTGTTCCGCAGAAACCTGGCTTCTGCTGAGCAGGATTTAAGGAACATAAGTGTTGTGTTTAATGAGTGATAAGCTTCATCACCGAAGATTAATAACTCGCATACTAAGGACATATATATATATATATATATATATATATATATATATATATATATATATATATATATATAATATATATATATATATATATATATATATATATATATATATATACACACACACAAACACACATCTACCTAACAAACATTAATAGGTTGTGTTCTAAAAGAGGGGAAAATGTTATAATCAGAGACTTATGAACATTAGATTTTCCCCAAGTGACATTTCAGTTAATTAGAAGATTATCAGTTCAACAAGCATTATGAAACAGAGTAACTTCACCGTGTGGTAGAGTGAAGACCAAGATCAACAGTGTCTATCGGATTACCAGCATCCTGTTTGTTCGAGTGATTGGAGAAAGTTGTCATCTTCTGGGTGAGGTTCACTGTCCGGAATAAATGGTGCTGTTGTGTGCTAAGCACTATGATGTTACAGACTTTGCTTCTAAATCACTGGTCTACCATTAGAATATTCGGCACACATTCTACACCTTATACACACACACACACACACTTCTCCTACATATACTCTTTGCTTTAATAAATTTCTTGTTTTTTTTTATTTGTTGAAGCTAGAGTTGTCAAGTATGTTATGTTGGGGAAGAATGAGAGGGGGCATAATCCAGGGGTGAGTAAGAGTGAGTGGAAGGTGTCTTCAGATTGAAGGAGTGTGTGGACGGAGTCTGCTGGATATCTCCAGGATAGAGATATTGGATAAAAAAAATAATGTGGGTGTTGATTCTCTTCACTCCAGGGACGACACTAAAGTGGTAAAGAAGAACAAGTAACTAATACGACATTAATTCTTTACACACGCGACAGGCGGGCGGGCGGATGGACGGATTAGCTGGGTCTCCACCACTCAGTGGGGTGTTGGTGCATGGTGAGGCAAACGTGTTCGGGGTCATTTGGGATCATGAGCTTAGTGCGGATGGACAGATGGATCGTCGCGGCCTGGAGAAAGTAGTTATGCAGGAGTGACTGAAGAGTCTTGTCGTTGCTCAGGACTCAGAGGAAAGGCCAGACGGACATATAACCAGACTGCTATTGGTAGCGTTAGTATTAGGACTCTTCGCTGGCTGTTGAAATTGTGGACGGAGCACGTGTGGGAATGCCCCGAGTGCTGTGATGTCGGGTCTTGACTCAACTCAGCTCTCCAACGCATTCCAGAGAGCCATCACCACATCACCTTTATCATAAATTAGCTCCCCGCCCAAAGGGACAGTTGACTGGAACATGTCCAGCTCTCAGCCTAAACTCTTGTCACTTTGTCACTCTGTCATACCCAAGTAGCCTTTCTGTTATGTGCAACAAGCCTCGCTACAGAAGAATACGTCCCCCATTCTTTATCATGTCAAGCGGAAATCTGGGGTATCTCATCACAGCGGGAAAGTTGGAGGGGAGGAGCGATATGGGGAGACCAAGAGATGAGATGCTGGACAGTTTGACATCATGGAGGAAAATCTGTATCAGACATTATTGGGAGTATATGAGACACACGGTTGTGAACAGACATGATCACCAACGCCACACGGCTATATGAAACTTGGCGGTACACGAGACAGGAAGGCTGTCGACAGACTTGATCACAACCGCCACTCAGTATGGACTATAAGAAGATTGGCAGTACACGAGACAGAAGGTTGTGGACAGACATGATCACCAACGCCACATGGCATGGACTATAATAATAATAATAATAAGATTTTATGCAGGTACCAGATAATGCACGTAGGAAGTTTACTAGTAATTGTTTTTATTTTTGTCTTAACAAGACAGTCTTCCTCTTATTCTGCCCTATTGACCACAAGTCCTTAACTCATGTCCATTTGTTCTATCTTTTCCCATTCACTTCCATGGTTGGTTCGATCTTGCAGCTACATTCTTCTACATGGTGGGATAGCCTGTAGCACACCAACCCACCTATGTAGACTCTTCATTCACGGGTTGATAGAGCCCGCTACGATGGATGGGATCTATATAGAGGAAGTAAACCTCTCACAAATGTATGACGTAGCTTGGTACACTAACCGTTGATTTGCATTACAACCAGCAAAAGTCATTAAGTAACAGGAATTGTATTATTAAGTGCACGAAAGAGTGTGGACAACGGAACATTTTATTTCAGGAAACAAACTGTCTCGTAAGCATATACCTTATGTAGAGGTCCTGATGATCAAGCAGTTTGGGAAATATTGGTGTACGGTCACACACAAAAACGTTTTAATAGAAGGCATCAACAAGCTATTGGACAGGTGTGTGTTGCCAGGCAGGGGAGGGGGAGAGGGAAGGCACAAATACTGGTTAACACGTATTTGGTTATTGGTAAAAAAGTGATTCGTAAAACTGGTTACTTGAATAGTAAGTTGTAGGTGCGACACACTCCCGTCCAAAGAGGAAGAAAGAAGAGGATGATGAAGATGACGATGAAGTAGCGGAAGAAGAAGAAGAAGAAGAAGAAGAAGAAGAAGAAGAAGAAGAAGAAGAAGAAGAAGAAGAAGAAGAAGAAGAAGAAGGCGTCTCCATAATATTCCAAGTATGGCTAAACAAACAGCAACAAACAGATGTACACGGAACCAACACAGTAACTTATATAAATGCCTGCTAAACCTACGAATGTACAGAAAGCAATGGCAAACTACTGAACTAATATTGCCTTGTAAACCACAAGCAGCCAATAAATGTTGGGGTTGACTGCAGCGTCCTGTACAGGACAAGCAGCTAACTATTTAGCACATGTAAAGTTAAAAACAAAAGAAAGGTCAACAAACAATGTTGCAATATTCCTTGTAGGACTCGACGATCAACGCTAACTGGAGGTAAATGTTCTAGGCAAGTTTTCATTCAGTTGTTTGCCATCGATTTCTGGAACAGAAGTCAAAGTGGAAGTCCAACTGTTCGGAGTAGGGATTGAACCCCTTACCTCGCCATCAGCTCAATGGAAGTTTAAGAGCAAACTCATTAAGAAAGAACAGCAACTGGAAAACTAAAAACAGCCACAAGTATAAACAAAAACGAAAGCTGTTGACGTAGCGGTTAGAAAGGGGGGTAGAAAAAATGGGGGAGGGTGGAATGCTAGAGAGGAACCGGGAGAGAGTAAGAGGGAGGGTGGTGGAGAGTTGTCGCACAACCTCCCAGGTCCTGAAGCATTTGCAACGCGACTGAATTTGTCATCCCTCCCGCGTGAATAGAGACGGCACTTTGATCGCTCCTGACTTCAAACGGACACAACCTAGCCAGGTCGATTTAACGCCGAGACCAAACTTAAGTGGACTCCGTGTTGTCTCTGGAGCGGAAACATGTACAGATTACTGTGGAAAATTCACATTTCGGTTTTCAAACTGAAAGGGACAAAAACAATAGCAATCTCTTGCTAGGTAAAGGCAAATTATCTGGTGATTTTGTTTTTAGAATTAAGAGTGTGTTAAATTTTTTGTTAATGGAATTGGAAAAAGAAAATGATTTAGTAAATATTTACTTCTTTGTGATTTATGAGGTCTCCGCGGCAAAGTGGGTACGGTGCCTGCCTTGCTCTGTGAAGGCTGTGGGTTCGATTCCAGGCCACGTCGTGGTTCCCGAATACAATCTTCTCGGAAACTCCTAGGGGTCGTCGCTAGAGCTACGGAGTTCGTGCTTTGTGCGACGCTTTAGGCAGGACCTCCCTGAGGAAAGATTCCGAGCCATATGGGATACAACCCGACGCAATGAAACGACCCTCTTCCCGTACGAAACCATTTTTAAAAAAAAAATTTGTATGTACGGTATGTAAAATATTTGTGATCGCTGAAGACACAAAGTAGGTTGATGGTTTTATTAATTAAGCCGTTTTTGAATATTTAATGGCACGATTATTATTATTATTATTATTATTATTATTATTGTTGTTATTGTTATTATTATTATTATTATTATTATTATTATTATTATTATTATTATTATTATTATTATTATTACTACAAATTAGTTGCATATTCCTTTACATGACGTCGCAATCTACCCCAGCATAATCAGTTGTTTATGACTTTCTACGTAATTTTACGTTCTGTAGTTTGCCATTGGTTTCTGAACGACCGACCCTCATACCATTGTGACAATCAACACAAATCAGTCTGCTTCCACACCACTGCGGCTGACTTCGAGACCGATGTGTCGGGATTGTGAAGCCGCGTTCTCCATCACTAAGCCACAGATGCCGGTGTTATTATTATTATATTTAATCACAGAATCCACATATAATAATAATGATCATCATCAAGTGCCATGTCTGCTGACGTAAGCTTTCATGGCTCTCCATATATCTCTATCTTTCGTGTTCTGGATCAACTTTGCTGCTGATATTCCTCCATGCCACCGTCTCAATCCATCCAGCATCATTTCTCTTGGTCTGCCTCTGCCTCTTTTTATCTTGATCTTTCCAGATGTTACGATGTTCTCCAATGCCTCTCTTTTCATCACATGACCACAGAAAGCTGTGTGTCACTTTCTTATTGGTGTATATAAATATAAATACATAAATAATATGTTACAGGACATGTGGCAGGAGTTGAGTTGAGCTGAACTAAGAACTCACATCACTGTACTTAGGGTATTCCCATATGCGCCCCTTCCCATCATTCAACAGCCAGCGAAGAGTCATACCGCTAATAGTTCTCACCGCTATCTGATTGAAAGTTCGCCTGGGCTTCACTCTCAGCTTTGAGATTCTGCCAGCACCCCTGCCGATCCTCCGCAAATATTATTCTTATCATATGAAGTGAGTTAATGAATTAAACTGCAGCTGAAACAATTAAAGCACATAGTCACAAGTATTGTTAAAATGTGGAGCATCTGTTAGCCCCGCGGTAATTGAAAATTTAACACGAACAGGCAATAAATCATGCAACATATTATTTGTTGCTTCTGTGTGTAAATTCACCATGAGAGAAATTGTTTTGAATTATTATTATTATTATTATTATTATTATTATTATTATTATTATTATTATTTGTTTGTTGCTTTAGCTCGGTTTGACCTCAAGCGTAGTCCACACACGTGCTTTAGCTATTTTTAGTGCGCTGGACTGATTTTGCTTGTGTATTAGCTTTCCCTCTTACCAGTCTCCCTCGCCATTAGTTGAAGGGCAGAATTTTAGTAGGGCCTGCTTGCCCAATTCTTAACATTTTAAAAATAAAGTTCGTTCGTTCGTTCAGGGGAACCCACTCCGACTTCTGAGGTACTTGTAATTTACGTCCCAAGTCAAGAACGAGAAGTCAACATTTTAGTCCAACTGTCTGGTGTAGGAGTTGAATTAGTTAACACGACATCAGCACACCGGAAGTTTAAGAGCGAGAGCTTCGGCCATGGTGACTTCCATCGTATTTTTATTATTATTATTATTATTATTATTATTATTATTATTATTATTTTACACATATAAAACAATTTTTAGGAAGTAAGTATAGGATTATTCCATACCTTGTGGTGTATTCGATAAAAGATCATAATCCCACAGTTTAAACCAATGGGCACTCGATAGACCATCATCTCACCTCATCTCACCTCATCTCACCTCATCTCGTTCCTCTTGTACCTAACGGTGTCGAGGTGAAGCATAAACAGTGGGAGAGTGCCCGTTTATGGGCTTCATATATTGTGATTCCTATGGAATCTGTTATTCCCTCTGTCCATCGTTTACACGGTCGCCCTGTTCTGATTCTGTTTGGTCTGTACATCATTGCTTGTTGTGGTATACTGTCAGTTGGTAGCCGAGTTACGTGGCCGAACCATTTCACTTGCTGTTTTCTCCTTCTGGTTCAGTTTGGTTCAATAGGTGATGTTATGGAGATCATGAAAGCTTCTTTTATTGCCCAGAACATTCAGAGGTACCCATTTTAGTTTGGGTAGGTCTTGGACAGTCAGTGAGAAAAAAAAACCTCGTCTCAACGGAGATTTGAACCCTTCTCTACCAAGCCACAGGCAAGAGTGCTGTCCACTGCTCTAGCGCGTCTCCCGTTGAAGCGTTAGACTTTCACGTAATATTCGCCTTGACATAATGAGGGAAGGTGACAGGTCCCTTCCTTGCTGTCTTCCCTTGTCGGATAAACTCGGCATTTTTCTGCTAGACTACTACTACTACTACTACTACTACTACTACTACTACTACTACTACTACTACTACTACTACTACTACCACCACCACCACCACCACCACCACCACCACCACCACCACCACCACCACCACCGCCGCCGCCACTACTACTACTACTACTACTACTACTACTACTACTACTACTACCAACACTACTACTACTACTACTACTACCACCACCACCACCACCACCACCACCACCACCACCACCGCCGCCGCCGCCGCCGCCACTACTACTACTACTACTACTACTACTACTACTACTACTACTACTACTACTACTACTACTACTACTACTACTACTACTACTACTACTACTACTACCAACACTACTACTACTACTACTACTACTACTACTACTACCACCACCACCACCACTGCTACTACTACTACTACTACTACTACTACTACTACTACTACTACTACTACTGCTGCTGCTGCTGCTGCTGCTGCTGCTGCTGCTGCTACTACTACTACTACTACTACTACTACTACTACTACTACAGCCACTGCTATTATTATTAATAATAATATTATTATTATTTATGTGTAATTTCTTCTATAGGTATTCATATTAGTACAGTTTTCTATCACCCCTGTTGTCTGTTGTTAAATTACTTCACTAGGTGGGTTTATTTTCCTGTTCTGCCCACATAGCTCTATGGCGGAACTCATTCTCATCAGTTATCAGTTATCAATTATCAGTTGGGGTATCTTCATTGCACTCCGGACATGTCCATAGGTGCTCAGATCCTCCCCCCAGCATATGCATCAGCGTCCGGTGGCTAATAGTGCCAGTTCTGTGTTGGTTGACGAGGCACTTTGTTTTCCCGATGTACCTCTCGCGTCTGGCTGTGCCGATTCTTACTCCCAGGTCTTTCATCCCGGACAGCGATGTGGAATCACTGACGTCAAAGTCCTCTGTTCTCGCCATATCTTTAAGGGCGTTAATAACATCGGCACGATCCATGGGCTGGCCATCTACAGGGGGTGCAGAGCCAGCCAGTTTGTCAGCTCGATCATTTCCCTCGACTCCCGCATGTCCCGGGACGAAGATGAAGGTGACTTTACGGACAACAGACTTCCGCAGCGATTCAGTCCACTGTCTACGTACAGATCCAGCTTCGACCTTCTGAATCATGCTCATTGAATCACTTAGTACACACACGTTGGTATAATGCTGTGGTTCCAGCCATATGAAAGCCTGTGTAACTGCCATCACCTCCATCGTCATGCTGCTCGTGGTCATAGAGTGGGCACCACTGGATTTTTGAACGGTTCGGCCCGCTGAACGGGCTGTAAATGCCCACGCACTTCTCTGCCGCTTTACAACAGATCCATCTGTATAGATGAGCACTTCGGGGCTATCTGAGTGTTCATAGATGAGCGCGTTAACCTCTGCATTGACAGCGGCAGGGTTCTGCTCTCTGCACCGTCTGTCGAGTGTGATAATGCAGGAGAAAGTGCACTTAGAAGCTGGAGGCACCGGCACCCATTCTTTGCCGGGGTTGATACTGGTAAGACTGCAGACCTGTCTGACGACATCTTCCGCCCGACCCATCCATGATTTGCCCCTCTTTAGCCTGTCACCCTTTTCTCTGAATATAGCGTCATGCAGAGGGTGCTGCTCATCTGCACTTAGTTTTAAGTATGCACGAGCTCTCCAGATCTTGATCCTGTGTTCCATTGTCGGGAAGTCAAGGAGGTATCTCATTGCTACACAGCTGGTGTCTCTCGTGCAGCCCAAAATGATGCGCCATATGGCTTCGTTTTGTACCTTTTCAAGTCTTCCAATCTGTGTAGGGCTGACAGTGAGGATGGCCAGGGCATACTCGATGCGTGAAAGCACAAGTCCTTGGAACAGAAGTATTAGCAGTCTTTGCTCGATATTGGCAGTCGCCATGACTCTCATTGCTGACAAACCTTTTCGAGCCTTCGTTATGACATAATCGACATGATCTCTGAAGGACAGGCTACGATCAAGCCTCACGCCAAGATATGTCATTGACTGGGTTCTACTCAAACTGCTCCCATCCATTCTTACTGCCGGCAGGTCTGTTTTCACAATATGGTTGTTTAGTGAGAACCATGTAACCGTTGCCTTTGCAGGGTTGACAAGGGCGTCGGCATCAGCACACCATGAGGAAATTCGATCTAGTTCGCCCTGCATATCATTGGCAACCGCCTGTCTATCTCGACCCTGTCGATACACGAGAATGTCGTCAACGAATGACAGAGTCCTACCCCTCCCGTCCAACTGTTGTTCAGTGATCGGAACCGTATACACGTTGAATAGTACTGGTGACAGCGGTGAACCCTGCGGCAATCCTGGACATATCGTTATCGGCTCAGAATCGGCTCAGACTCATTCTCATATGATTCCCCAACCAGCATTCTGTAGGTGATATGACCAGAATGACGCCGGTCGCCTGTGCGGCCCGGGACATATCCTGTGCGGCCTGGGACAGATCTGGTGGCCCAGGTTAATAAAACAATATTCGTCTCTACGCAAGCCAGCGTTCTAACTCCTGCGCCACCGCGGCTTCCACCGACCAATACGTGTTATCATCTTCATCTTCATCATCATTATCATAATGTTTATCATCATCATGTCATCATCATCATGTGTCATGCCAGTAAGCGTAGGCGGTCATGTTTCGCCGTCTCACGTGATCACCAGAGTCGTTGATCAGCTCAGTGTTCTTGTCTTTACCATGCCACGTGGCCAAGCCATCCAGGTATTTACTTCTCTGCCTTCCCCTTGTGCTCTTCCCCTCGACCTCGCCAGTTGTCACCAAGTTCTCCAATTTATTTCTTCTCATAACGTGACCAAAAATTTTGACTGTCTACATCTAATTTCTCTAATCAGTTTACGGTTTTCATGTGTTTCTTATAGTACTTGCTCATTGGTTTTTCTGTCTGTCCATGGTATTCTTTGCATTCTCCTCAGAAACATCTCCACAGTCATCAGATGTTTTTCAGCTTGTCTGAATTATTCAACGTGCCTTGAGAATAATTTAAAGACTAGCTAGCCTGTTATTATTATTATTATTATTATTATTATTATTATTATTATTATTATTATTATTATTATTATTATTATTATTATTATTATTATTATTATTATTATTCGGAAAATACAAGAATACTGAACGCTAGATACCGTAATAATTCGTACATTGTCAACAACCGAAAGACGCAAATAGGGAAAGAATATTCGACAACGTCATGTCATGGAAAGCAAGTGTTTGTAAACTGTGAAGGAGAAAAGATAAAGCCTCGGATATAGAGAACCCGTTCGAAGGTAGGACATTTGTGTTTATGGTAGATTGTGTCTTTATTTCTATTTACTTCTGTGTCTGTGTGTTAGTCAACCTTTTTGTCTGGCTCACTCTGTGTCTATCTGTCTGTCTGGCCACACACAGTCTGTCTGTCTGTCTGGCCACCCACAGGTCTGTCGGTCTACCTGCCTGCCTATGTGTCTGTCTGGCCATCTCTTTGTCTGTCTGCCTGCCTGTCTGTCTGCCTGCCAGTCTGCCTGTATGTCTGTCTGGCCCTCTCTCCGTCTGTCTGTATGTCTGTTTTCCCACCCACTCGTCCACCCACAGGTTTGTCTGTCTGCCTGCCAATCTGCCTACCTGTAAAGCTATCCGTTGATCAGTCTGTCTATCCGTCTAGCGCTCACTAACCATAACTCTAGCGACTTGGCTGTCTGCACCCAGTTAGGAAACAGCCTGTGTTACTAATCACTGTAGGCTCCTATCTGTATTTGTTCGCTGAGATACTGAACTCATCAGCCCTCTAGTGATGGTTGGCCCCTACATATATCTACAATAAAAGGGTAAAGATCCCCTTTACACGCTTTAGTCGCATATGTTCGGGAAGGGAGGAAAGGGAAAGCCAAATAGAAGATGGATGCAGGATGTGGCGGATGATCTCCAGATGGGTGTATCGGACGCGGGACATCTTCCTTATGATCGAGAATTTTTCCGGAAGGTTGTTATGGGAGCGAGGTTCTGCAAACGACTTGCTACTGAATGAATGAATCGTCATCATCATCATCATCATCATCATCATCCTCATCATCATCATCATCATCATCATCATCATCATCATCATCATCATCATCATCACCACCACATCACCATCATTATTACGCTCATCATCATTATCATTATCATAATTAACATGGTCATCATAATCATCGTCATTATATCTACAACATAATCCATATACCAACTCTATGCTACCAATGCCAAACTTGGACAATGACAGAAAACGAGAACAGAAAAATCACAACAACAGAGATGAGATTCCCGAGAAGGATAATCAGAGTATCAAGAAGAGAGAAAATCAGAAATGATGACATCAGGACTAAAGTGGAGGTAACAGCAGCGATAGATTTCATCAGAAAACAGCAAGTGAAATGGCTCGGCCACATAATTAGGCCGCCAACAGACAGTGTACCACAAAAAGCAATGATGTGCAGAACAAATGGAACCAGAAGAAGAGGCGTACCATGCAAACAATTAATAGAGGGAATAACAGAGTCTATGGGAATATCGATACATGAAGCCTATAAATGGGCACTCTCCTGAAGTTTATGCTTCACCTCGACATAGCAAAGTACAAGGGGAATACGATGAGATCATCATCATCATCATCATCATCATCATCATCATCATCATCATCATCATCATCATCATCATCATCATCATCATCATCATCATCATCATCGTCGTCGTCGTCGTCGTCGTCATCATCATCATCATCATTGTCGTGTCCTCCTTTAAAGTGTCGTCCCTGGAGTGAGGAGATCCGACACCCACATTATAATATTATTTTTTTTCCCCCTCAATATTCTGGAGAATCCACCAGCTTCCGTCCAACACACTCCATCAGCCTATGGACACCTTTTCCTATCACTCTCACACTGTCGTACTATGCCCCCTTCTCATACTTCCCCAACGCAACATACTCAACAACTCTTGCTTCTAGAAATTAATAAAGAGTAATTTATTAAAATAAAAATGTAACGTATATGAGACGTGTATGTGAAGAAAATGTGTGACGTGTTCTATAAAGTGTGTAGACTCTGTCTCTCAGACATCAACTCAGTCAGCTGATCACAGCAAAGATAGACCACAGCACGTTACGTCAGAACAAGTACGTCTCACCCGTTGCCGGAACCATCTTGCCGGATAATGCTTTGCCTCTGTAGACCTCTGGTAATCCAATTTCATGAACATCCGAAATAGACACCGGTGGTATTCAGAGTTAATCAGGGACCGGTTGCACTCTACACAATGTCCGTTCCTAATGTTCCTAAACAAACTGCACAAGTCTTTTGCAGTGTGTACGCAGTTAGTTAGTTAGTTAGTTAGTCGACAGATCATCCTCGTTGCACATCGAACCACTCAGTTCATAAGGGCTACTTACTAATGTTAATTGTTACTGTACTGGATTGATCCTCACTCGTGTCTATCCAGCCTCACATATACTGTCATGTGTTCTATTACACGAGATTATATAACTCTAGGTAACTATTAGACTGTTCTCATTTAGTTACTACTGTCTGATGCTGTGTGGTGCATCTGTAATCATCACTATGTTTGGTGAATCAACTTCCTTCTAGCGTAAGTTACGTTTCTGTATGCAACTTTATTGATTGTTGAACTGGTGTTCTTCAGAATGGGTTTTTTAATTCTTTCCCAAAACTTGTAGAGTTTCCTTGGATCTGGTAGGGAACCTAGGATAGAAACAACACATCTGGTGATAGTACTAGTCACTGATCCTTTCGGCTGAGTGTAAGCCTATCACCTTGCTTAATGATCTTTAGCTAACTAGACTTAGTCACAGAGCAGATTAGCTACCCACCTAGAGTCGAATCAGGCTATGACAAAGAAAAAATATCAGCAAACAGAATGCGGAACCCCGCCCACCAGGGACACCTACGGAAAGATCCCTATTATCCCTCAATTCTCAACTAGTAAAGCTTATCAACACTTCACTAATCTATTCTAGCTAACCGAGCCAAGTATCACTTCCCTACTCTAGCTAGTTTCCACTAACAGTGCTAATCATCACACTATAGTTTAACAAGGCTACTGCCTAAAGTAATTATAACGAATATATTATAATAGGTTATACCTTAAATGGCACTACTGCAGTCCTATAAATCATATCTACATCTGCCATATAGGCACGTGTAAAATTAAGTCCCTAATTAACACACGGTAGATATTATTTCCACTAGGCGCTGCCGTGCCCTGGCACTCTGACTAAAGCATAATTTCAAGTCCTCCCTAGCTGGTCCCAACTCGAGTTTATATGGCAAACTACCCCAGTCAAGAACTATTTTCCTGGCTTTAGTCCAGTCAAAGTTGTCATCAATAGTTTAGATTCTCAAAACAAGCCAGCAAGTTTCTGTATACCCCCAACAACAGTTGCAAATAACCCCGTCAATCTTCTCGGTGCTCCGGAAACCAAGAATTGACATATGTACTGTCACTTCCGTGCTAAGTACTTCCGTTGTACATCTGATATGTTTTATGACTTGTCAAGGTGATATTTGATTCAGCGCACTCACTTCCTCCTCACTCACCACCAATTTTGTATATGGGCTGACCCCACTGCTTCCATTTGTATTCAAATGTTGACAAACTGTCACGGCGCTGTCTCCATCACCACCAAATGTTTCAAAATCCGTTAGAGATTTACACGTGCAGCTACAAATATTGTCCTGAGATTTTGACATCCGCTGTGTTTTTCCAGTTAGTAAAAATAGATGTCGCTGGCTGATCGTCCGCGTAATCAGAAAATCCTCCGTAATAATCAACCGGATAAACACACGGTTTCATTTTGTGACAATCATCATCATCATCATCATCATCATCATCATCATCGTCGTCGTCGTCATCATCATCATCATCATCATCATCATCATCATCATCGTCTTTAGATTAATTAATTAGCAAGACTGATGTAAAAGTCGTCCAATCACGCGACTTCACTTATCTAACTTCTTCGCAATTCTATTCAATTCTGTGTAAGTCCGGGCTTCAGTGTTTAAGTCATGGCTTCAATGTTTAAGTCATGGCTTCAATGTTTAAGTCATGGCTTTAGTGTGTAAGTCAAGACTTCAATGTTTAAGTCAGGACTTCAATGTTTAAGTCATGGCTTCAATGTTTAAGTCATGGCTCCAATGTTTAAGTCATGGCTCCAATGTTTCTTCTTCTTCTTCTTCGTTCATCCGGATTTTTTTTTCGGATGTGACTGCGTTGTGCCTGTTTACAGCAGAGCTGTGTTCTTGCGCCGTCAGGCCGACACATCCGACTTCTGCGGGCATTTGTTGACCGGGTTAACCTTCCCGGGGCTCTAATGTTTAAGCCATGGCTTCAGTGTTTAAATCAGGGCTTCAATGTTTAAGTCATAGCTTTAGTGTGTAAGTCAAGACTTCAATGTTTAAGTCAGGACTTAAATGTTTAAGTCATGGCTTCAATGTTTAAGTCATGGCTCCAATGTTTAAGTCATGGCTTCAGTGTTTAAGTCATGGCTTTAGTGTGTAAGTCAAGACTTCAATGTTTAAGTCAGGACTTAAATGTTTAAGTCAGAGCTTCAATGTTTAAGTCATGGCTTCAATGTTTAAGTTATGGCTTCAATGTTTAAGTCAGAGCTTCAATGTTTAAGTCAGGGCTTCAATGTTTAAGTCAGGGCGTCAATGTGTAAGTCCGGGCTTCAGTGCGCTGTATAGTTGCTTCAGGTTTCCATTCCCTTCTCATGCTGTTATAATTCCTGAATTGTGATCACTGTAGTGTCTACTCCCTGGTTTATATCGTCTGTTGTGTGTGTGTGTGTGTGTGTGTGTGTGTGTGCGCGCGCGCGTGTGTGTGTATGTGTATGTGCTGATGAAGACTTGACACCGTAACGTTCTTTGTTCTCCGTACATCTCTTGTGTAAAGCTGCTCTACACCTCATGGTGACATTTCCACAGCTTTTCTGCAGTTTATCCAGCTGTATTCATATGTTAAAAGTAAAGGGCCCTATTACACGCTTTGATGATATCAGTGGTATAGTGGGTAAGTCGTCTGCCTCGCATTCCGAAGGTTGTGGGTTCGATTCCGGACTACGTCGTTCCATTTGTGAGTGCAATTTTCTTGGAGATCCCCCAGTCCTACACGCAAGATACTGTAGGCAGTAAAGACAGTTTGATCAAAGGTCCAGCAGGTCGGTAGTCTGGCCAGTATGCTACAGTGCTCTATAAATAAGTCCAGCAGGTCGGTAGTCTGGCCAGTATGCTACAGTGCTCTATAAATAAGTCCAGAAGCCAGTGCATACTGTGGGTATGTGAACCGCTATGACTGTCGTATATTTTAGGCCGGAGTGCAGGAAGAAATAGGTGTCAGTCTTTCCATGCAGTGGCGGCCGGCGAATGCAGGCATCGAATTATTGACAGACCGCGCTTCTGCCATTGCCGGCATAATCTCCTAACGATTGCGTCAACGCCCCGGCTGAAAACAAGGCCGGTGGCAGAAGCCTGTATGGGTATGTGAAGTGCTAGAACCACAAGGCCCTACTACAGGGAGATTTAGGTGGTTAGTCTTTCCATCGCGCTACCGATAGTTATTGGTAATATTACTAAATTGTAACCAAAACTGAAGTAATGCAGGTGAGCAGATCTCCGGATCCACTAAATGTACAGATAAATGACACCATTCTGAACGAAGTTAGTTAGTTAGTTAGTTAGTTAGTTACATATCTTTTACAGGACGTAGCAGTCTACCCAAGCGTTTTCTTTACTGTTTGTGATTCCTGGGCAAGTTTATGTTCAATAGTTTGCCGTTGATTTCTGAACGACCGACACCCGTACCATTTCATAAAAAGCCAAAGCAAGGCGGTCTGCTGCCAAATCGCCCTCAGCTGTGTTTCGAACGCGGTATGCGGGATTACGAACTGCGTCCATAACTCCTTCACCACGGTTAGAAGGAAGTTCAAGAAATTATACATCTAGGAAGTGTTCTTCTTCTTTTGTTCGCCTGAAATATGTCTATAACTGCAATGTTGTCTCTTGTATGAATTTAACTGTCTATTTTTAGTTCTATCAGTGGTCCATAGAGTTTATCTTCCACTGTTGTCTCTTAGGCCAGCAGGTTTGCCTAGATATGTTGTATTTTGGCCAATCTTTGAGTATGTGCTCTGCTGTCTGCGACGCCAATCCACATGTGCACATGGCTGTTTCACCAATCTTGACGTTTGTATAAATGTGATTGCGTAATGTATGAAGTATGATAACAGCGGAACACTGAGTAGACCGAAAAATCAAGATCAGATGTCGAAAACCATATGTGCTTATATGCCAACTAACAACGATACTGAAACATTCACATATACTAAGTCAGCAAAACGACAGATAATAAATCTCAAATTCCTAACAGTTGAGTTGAGTTGAGTTGAGTTGAGCTAAGAACTGACATCACTGCACTCAGGACATTCACAATTCCTACCAACTCAATGCTACCAGTGTCAATCTTGGACATTATCCGAATTACACTTACGCTACATCAAACCTGCGAGATGGGATGCTTGAGAAAAGCTGCCAACTTAACTACCCATGAACGAGTAAGGAATGATGTTATCAGATAGGCAGCGGGGAACAACACCCTGTACCACATACAAAAGGCGGAAGATCAAATGGTTTGGCCATTCAGTTAGAATGCAACACTATCAACTACCAGCACTGGCGTTACTTTAAAGAAGATCAAATACGAAAGTATCACTGTAATTCATTGTCCCAAAAAATTGATTTCGGGACAGTTAATTAATTCATTTTAAAATCCGTGACTCTGTTGGAAAACGTGGAAATCGGGTAACTCAAAGCTCATTAGCCAGCAATCCCTTAGAGCAGTGGTTCTCAACCGGTGGGGAATTCCCCCCCAGGGGGGAATTTCATGGTTTCCAGGGGGGGGGGGGGGGGGGGGGGGGGGGAATGAAGACCATTTCAAGATCGTGTTAATACAAGAACCGATTACTTGGCATAGTTTTTCCCTTCATACTTTACAGTTAAGTATGTCTCGTCCTTCTAAAATTCATTTTATAAAGTAAGTAGACCCACAAATCATGTTTTATGTGAATGTCTAGACTTGTTTTAGTATATGCTATTACATTTGCCTTCCACTTTTACGTATACTGTGTAGGGGTGAGGGGATTTTTAGATATAAATTATGAAGGGGGGGGGGGGGGGAAATGACGTTCTGAAAATACGGTGAAGGGGGGAACGGGCCAAATTTTTGATAGGAAGGGGGGGGGGGGAATGGCGTTCTGAAAATATGGTGAAGGGGGGAATGGGCCAAAAAAGGTTGAGAACCACTGCCTTAGAGTTTACAGAGATAGTCAGCAAGCACAGAAAACGTCCCCTTTACACTCTTTCAGCGCATTGGGCATGTGGTCGTTGATAACAGTATCAAGAAGACGAAGAAGAAGAAGAAGAAGAGGAAGAAGAAGAAGAAGAAGAAGAAGAAGAAGAAGAAGAAGAAGAAGAAGAAGAAGAAGAAGAAGAAGAAGAAGAAGAAGAAGAAGAAGAAGAAGAAGAAGAAGAAGAAGAAGAAGAAGAAGAAGAAGAAGAAGAAGAAGAAGAAGAAGAAGAAGAAGAAGAAGAAGAAGAAGAAGAAGAAGAAGAAGAAGAAGAAGAAGAAGAAGAAGAAGAAGAAGGTAGAAGAAGAAGGTAGAAGAAGAAGAAGAAGAAGAAGAAGAAGAAGAAGAAGAAGAAGAAGAAGAAGAAGAAGAAGAAGAAGAAGAAGAAGAAGAAGAAGAAGAAGAGAAGAAGAAGAAGAAGAAGAAGAGAAGTAGAAGAAGAAGTAGAAGAAGAAGAAGAAGAAGAAGAAAGAAGAAGAAGAAGAAGAAGAAGAAGAAGAAGAAGAAGAAGAAGAAGAAGAAGAAGAAAGAAGAAGAAGAAGAAGAAGAAGAAGAAGAAGAAGAAGAAGAAGAAGAGAAGAAGAAGAAGAAGAAGAAGAAGAAGAAGAAGAAGAAGAAGAAGAAGAAGAAGAAGAAGAAGAAGAAGAAGAAGAAGAGAAGAAGAAGAAGAAGAAGAAGAAGAAGAAGAAGAAGAAGAAGAAGAAGAAGAAGAAGAAGAAGAAGAAGAAGAAGAAGAAGAAGAAGAAGAAGCAGAAGAAGAAGAAGAAGAAGAAGAAGAAGAAGAAGAAGAAGAAGAAGAAGAAGAAGAAGAAGAAGAAGAAGAAGAAGAAGAAGAAGAAGAAGAAGAAGAAGAAGAAGAAGAAGAAGAAGAAGAAGAAGAAGAAGAAGAAGAAGAAGAAGAAGAAGAAGAAGAAGAAGAAGAAGAAGAAGAAGAAGAATGGTAAGCGGTTTAAAGACGAAGAGGAAGTTGATGAAGACATGGGTTAACTCCGCGCTCATAAACACAACGGTTACATCTATATCTATTTACAAACATGAATAGTCCGTCTCCTCGTAAGTTGGGAAGCGCCGTTTACTTACAAACAGATAAAACGACGACTTATGAGCTAGATAAACATAGTGATGACTAAAATAATGTAGGGTATCTCCGGATCCACCAGGCTGGGTCCTGGGAACCAGGCTTTGATAGTGACATCTGGTGGTCGTTCGTTATCATTCCAGCCGTGGCCTTCGCTCTGTCAAGGTCGGTTTTGAAGTAGTGAAACAACTGAAGCCTTCACTTGGACTTTGGTAAATAGACAGGGGTTGATGAGGGATAGAGGGAGGACGATATGAGAGTGAGTGAGGGAGTGAGTGAGATAATGGGGAAGAGTGGGTAAGGGAGTGATGTAATTAGGTAGAGTGATTTATTAAGATAATAAGGGAAGGTAGCGAGTTAGTGAGATAATGAGGGAAAATGGGAGAGATAGTGAGTGTGTGAATGAGAGAATGGATGACAGAGTGAATGGATGACAGAGTGAGTAGGTGAGTAAGTGAGTTAGAAATCGAGAGAGTGAATTAGAGACTGAGTGACTGAGTGAGTCAGTCAGTCAATCAGTCAGTCAGCCCGTGAGTCAGTGAGTAAGTAAATGAGTTATTGATAAGTGTGTAAGTGAATAAGAGTAATGAGTGAGTAAGTGTGTACTGAGAGAAACAAGAGAAGAAACAAGGAAGTGAAGGAAATCGTAGACGGGTGAGAAAGATATAAGGAGGCGGTTGGAGAAGGAAGTCAAGAGTGAGAAATATGTTAAGAAATTCGATTTAAGAAAGTTGGTGATACTGAAAGAACTGCAGAAGATCAAATGGTTTGGCCATCTCGTTAGAATGCAACACCATCAACTACCAGCACTGGCCCTACATTAAAGATGATCTTATACGAGAGCCAGAGAGCGCCCGAGACGAAAATGGATTGAAGACATCAATGGCATTGTACAATCACACAGAATGACATTAGTCAGTACCACTCAATCGAGCGCTGGAACATCAACTATTCCTCCCCACGACGCTTGACGGCAAAAGTGGAGGATGGCAATGATGATGGTGATAGGGACAAGAAAGTGAAGCAGACTGAAAGAAATGGTGAGACAGAAAGGGCGAAAAATCAGTAGGAAAGAAAAATACCAAGCCAGAAGTGAGAGTGAATAGAAATAGCAGAACTGAGAGAGAGAGAGAGAGAGAGAGAGAGAGAGAGAGAGAGAGAGAGAGAGAGAGAGAGAGAGAGAGAGAGAGAGAGAGAGAGAGAGAGAGAGAGAGAGAAAGAGATCAAAAGGCAAGAATGTCTATAGAGAATAACAGACAACTGGAGATGAGAGTGAAAAGAAGAGAAGTAATGACAGAGAGAATTCAAATGAAAGGAAGGGGATATAGATCTATTTATAGCGACGCCATCATCTGGGCATTGAGGTGTGCAGTATCCGTCCTCGCCACTTTTATTTCCCATGTGCTGATTGGTACAAGTCAAGTAAATGTATGTTTGTACACTCCCTGATGGACAATTGGCATATGGTGCTGGCCTCACATTATATTGTTACTCTAATATAAACATCATATTATTATTGTAACTCTTGTATATACAAACACAAGTGTATTACGTTAACTCGTATATACCCAATAGATATTTGTTACTATAACTCGTACATACCCAACAGTTTATTATTATTACTCGTATATAACCAATAGTTTATTATTATAACTCTTATATACCCAATAGTTTATTATTATAACTCTTATATACCCAATAGTTTATTATTATAACTCTTATATACCCAGAGTTATAATAATAAACTATTTAGAGTTATAATAATAAACTTTTGGGTATGTACGAGTTATATACCCATATGGTCAGGTCTTAGTCAGATATGACTGAGCTACCGTATAACAGTAGACGGTACTACCTGGTTTCTGTTAGCGCTGAACGTTGGGCGGCGCTTACCAAACCCGACACCCCACATTGTGCCAACGGCTTCGGGCGGAAGAGCGCAATTGGGAGGGTACAAGCCTTACCCTGGTGCGAGGAAATGCAAGCTAAAGACAAAATGTCATGGCAGGGCAGACCAGGCCCTAAGCCTTGGTTGGCGACTGGTCTAGGATCGAAGCTCCGACAGGCGGACAGTTAGAGCATTGCTTTGCTGATCCGGCAGCTTCTGCAGCTTGTCTTGTTCCAGATGTAGGGGTGTTACCTTTCCTCTGGAGTAAACTAGGCAGGCCGAGAGAGGGATCATGCTGCATGGGCAACACATGATCTCTATATTTTAGCCCAGGCTTTGTGCTATGGAGAGGCAATAACTCCATCCCTGGTCTTAACTGGTCTCGGAATCAAAGCGAGAGGCAACTGTTACGGGTTATAAGTCCTTGTCAGTTGGCGTAGACATGGGGCGCCACGCGTTGCCTCTGACGGTGGGAGACACCTATAGGTGTCACTGATCAGCTACCGCCCGCCTCAAGCTGGGCAGCCCCCAGCCAATTGGGTGCTGATCCGCCACAGCCTGCCTGCTTCAATGGGTGCTTGGGGCTAGGACAAAATCTGAATCGCAGGCTGTAAAACCAATGCACCAGGTACAAACAAAAATAAAAATAGAAACCTCAAGCTACGGCTTGCAACCTGGAACGTGAGAACCATGTGTCCAGGATTTTCCACTGACTTGACCAATATTGACGATGTGAGAAAAACGGCTGTGATTGATGCCGAACTCAATCGTCTTAACATTGATATTGCTGGCCTGCAGGAGACTCGCCTCGCTGAGGAAGGGTCACTCAGGGAAAACAACTACACCTTTTTCTGGAAGGGTAGAGGGCAGGCAGAAAAAAGGCAACACGGTGTGGGCTTTGCAGTGAAGAATTCGCTACTGGGAATGATTGAAATTCCAGCAGGAGGAAATGAAAGACTATTATCCCTGCGCTTGGCAACCTCTTGTGGGTTTGCCACCATTATTACTGCATATGCACCGACACTCGATTCCTCTGATGATGTGAAGGATTTGTTCTATGAGGAGTTAGACTCCGTGATCAAGGCAGTTCCAAAATCTGACTACATTTATATGCTCGGTGATTTCAATGCTCGTGTGGGCAAGGACTCGAGTTCATGGCCAGTGTCCCTTGGAAAATACAACATCGGTCGCATGAATGAAAATGGGCAAAGGCTGCTGGAGCATTGCACCAGTAATGACCTATGTATTACAAACTCTTTTTTTAAAACAAAAGAGATGCATAAGGTCACATGGAAACATCCAAGATCCGGCCATTGGCACCAGCTGGACTTCATCATCACACGGAGACAACATCTGAACCATATATCATTGACTCGTAGTTACCACAGTGCTGACTGTGATACAGATCATTCTTTGGTTGTTGCAAGAGTTAGACTGAGACCAAAGAGAATCTACACAGCTAAACACAAATCTAGCCCCAGGATTAATATTATTAACACTCATGATCCTGAAAAGTGCTTTCAGTTTCAACAGCAACTTGAAGACGCTTTCACTGATACACCAGAAAATTGTACAGTAAATGAAAAGTGGGGTCAAATTAAGGAAACTCTTTATAAAACTGCCGTAGGGGTTTACGGCACTGTGGATCATAAGAGGCAGGACTGGTTTGCGGCCAACAGCGAGACTCTGCAGCCCTTGATTGATAAGAAGAAGAAAGCTCTCTTAAGAAACAAGGAAAGACCAACGCGTAACACTCTGAGTGAGCTAAGGCAAGCTAGGAAGGATGTGCAAAAGGCTGCCAGGCAGTGTGCAAATGATTATTGGATCAAGTTATGTGAGTCCATTCAAATCGCAAGTGATAAGGGAAACATAAGAAGCATGTATGAAGGAATAAAGAAAGCCTGTGGTCCAGTGATCAAAAGAAGTGCACCGCTTGAAAACCTTGACTGGAGAAGTCATCACTGATAAGAAACAGCAGATGGACAGATGGGTAGAGCACTATTTGGAGCTTTACTCAAGTGAGACCAAACTAGCGGATGATGCCCTTAACGGCC